>PVKU01001457.1:0-187346 GCA_004027475.1 Anoura caudifer
AATGGATAAAAAAACAAGACCCATCCTGCCTCTTAAGAGACCCATCTCAGATCCAAAGATACACACAGACTAAAAGTAAAGGGATAGAAAAAGATATTTCATGCAAATGGAAAGGAAGAAACAGCTGGGGTAGCAGTACTTATATCCAACAAAATACATTGGGGTGGAAACTTTCTCCTGTTATACAATTCTCAGCTATCTTACAGGCGGGGCGGAGGAGTGTTTTGAGGGTGGGTAAAACCCTGAACTCACTAGACCCATTAGGTAAATTCCAAAAGCAAATCTGATCTAGAACTTTGTATTGAGTTAGAATGGTGGGAAACATGCTGTCTTTGTTGAAGAGTGGGAAGAAGGGAAAGAGAAAATGAATAAATATGAATTATACATTCTAAAGACATGCGGAGAAGTGATTCCAGGGCGTTAGAATTACCCAGACATGTGCTGGGTTCCTCTGCTTCGACCAACCTGTGTGGGCAAAATGACAGGGCTGAGTGTGCCACATCACTGGAAGGGCACTGGGCTGCCTTGGCAACTCCCTGCAGACTTCTGTCTGCATGTGCTACCTGGAGAGCCTGTTGGGGTTGGGGGACAGAGTCTGAATGAGGACACCTAGGAGCATCCCCACCCCTGGGAATTAAGTGCTCCAAAGTGACAGCAGCCACTCTCCTCAGGCAGGAGGTCTTTATCTGGGTTTGTAATCATGTATTTGGATGGAGGGAAAACAATTACGTCTTTAATCCTCTCCTACCTCTAACTGAAATCGAACAGTCCTTCAATTAGTGATGCAGACAACAACCTGCAGTACGATTTGCAGTACCTGAGACTTTATCCCTATGAAGTTCACAGATATTTTCCTATCACACCATGCTTGTGCAGATATCACAAAATATCACCTATGTTCATCATGACTTCAAATTAGGCTTATTATTAGCCCCACAGCTAGATGTTAATAAAGAAGCAAATCCATTACTATGTCACCGATTTGTTTTTGTAATATCATGCTAAATAGCTAAATAGTTTAAACATAATTGGTTCCTTCTTCAATCCAATTTATTTCTTTTTATTCTTTAGAAATGGTATGCTGAGAGGGGGTGATCATCTTCCTAGACTGCAGGGTCGATGGCTTTAAGTGGGATGTAATGAGCATGCTGCTGAAGAGCCCAGAGCATTAGGACCTGACTTTGAGGACACGCTCTGCCCAAGAGAAAAGTGATTCCTAAGGTGGGGTGTATACTCTGCACCCAGGTGAGGAAGAGAAGCCCTACAAGGGAATGCATAAAGGGAGTGGACTTTATGGAACACCTATTTCACAACACAAATGGTACTTCACTTAAAATACTCTTCTGTTGTCCCAATAGCAACCTCATGAGGTGAGAACAACTTCCCCCATTTTACAGATGGGGAAACTGGCTCAGAGGAGTGTAATCAGTGCTGGGAAATACAGGAACTAGGCACAACTCCATTCCACATCAGTTTAATTTTCCACTCTCTGACCATGGCAATGACAATGATGAAGCTTTCAGAACTGCTGAGCAAATGGAGAAGTCAAAGCATCCACCAGAAAACAGCCCCTTCAGATGGTCATGGGGTATACCACTTGGATCCCCTTTATGAGAGCCTGCTGGGATGAGTCCAATGTCTACACCATGGACTCCTCTGCAGCACTGGCTCTGAGGACACATTCTCCCCAAGCTATTCCCAGCCAATGAGCGAGAATGCTGAGTCATTACTAAAGCCAGGCCATTCCTGCCTGATGAATCAGGTCTCCTCTGATGGGTAACCTGCCTACTGGCCAAGGCTTCTCCCATTCAATTCCACCCTCCTTTCTTCCCTCTGTCCTTTCACAGGTACCAGACCAGCATTGGTCCGAAGGCTTCACGCCTATTCCTGCTCACCCTCCCCTTTATCCTTCAATCAATTTCTTGGATTTCTACCTCCCTCTTGGTGCTTGCTTCTTACAAGACCCAAATTAGTGATCTTTCAAGTGTGAAAAAGACTGGCCCTCTGCCAGGCAATCAAAGGAGAGTGTGTTTTTTGTGACATGTTCATGAGCCAAGGAGGGAAACCAACCCTCCTTCTAAACTGTCACATGGGGAGTTCATCATGGGAACATAAGCAGACATGCATGGGCAAGCTTGTTAAGGGTTAAATAAACAGGGTAATTCTATTAATTTGTGGTTACATTGGTGGAGAATATTTCTGGGGAGGGGGCATAAGGGGATATTTCTGGGGTGCTGGTAATGTTCTATTTCTTAAGCTGGGTGCTAATAAAATACGTGTGCTCAGCTGGTGACAATTCATCAAGATGTTCACTTATGATCTATGCAGTTTTCTGTCCATTTATTTTTCCCCATTAAAAATGTTTTCAAAACCTTGGTATATTTATGGCATCCAGTAACCAATGAGGTGAAATTTGAGGGGTTGCTCTCTGTAGGATGGGGAGCAACATATTCGTTAATAGTGGGGTGGGGGGAAGTAAGTACTCTGCACAGTCCACCTATAAGCTCCAGGGATCCCAGATTTGAATTTGGGTTGTTGTCCTTAACAATAAAGCTGCAGCCTATTTATCTCAGGGTGCTGAGTTGCTACCAGAGGTTCTAGACTAATCTGATATATATGCCCTTTTTAGCCAATCTTCAGCTAAATAAATAAATGACTTACTTATATCTTGACATTTTAGAGATGTCAGAAAGAGAAGAAATAGGGAGTTCCACAATCCTCAGGACTGCCTGTAGCAGGATTCAGTGCTTGACTTTGAAAACGTGATGTGTAGCTTGCAGAGAGAATGAATCTGCCCCAGTGGAGAAATGTGCATATATGTTTGACAAATAATTCTCTTTCTTGGAGGAGGAGAAGGGAGGTTTGCATGGAGGTCAGGCAGCTCAATTACCAGAGGCAAAGCAGGGCAGCAGAGGTCTTGCAGAATCAAGGGGCCCCCTGGCGCTGAAGCTTGCAAGGGGACTCACTGGCATCACCTGTTAGCCTGGGAATCCCTGCAGGGAGCCTCTGAAATGAATGACATCCTCACCTCCAGGAGCAGGGGCCTGCCTCTGTCTTCAGTCTCAAAGGTTCAAAAACACCTCAAGGCAAAAATGCAAGGAGCACTTTGCTAAATAGGGTAAGTGTTGCCAGCAGATCACAAGAGCCTGGACAATAGCTGCCTTTGTCCTGTTCAATCAGCCAACCCAACCCTCTGCCCTGGGGTCATTTACCTCTTAACTTGCAGGTAGAGGGAGCTGGTATTTTGGTAGCCAGCCAAGTCTCAGAAAAGATGGTCTCTGATCAATAGCAGCACGCTAAGAGGCAGTGAACAGCAGCATTAGTAGCATAAGTCTATCACCTAGTAGGATCGTGACTTTGAGCAAGTTTCATAACCTGTCTGTGCCTCAGTCTCCTCACCTATTAAACAAGATTATTCATTATAGGACTTAGAGGGTCATGAGAATTAAATCAGATAATGCCTACTGAGCACAGTAAAAAGTGCATAGCAATTGATAAACACCAGCTGTTACTATGGTGGTCGTCATCAGTGCTGGTCACCAAGTGTTTCTTACTCTAGGTCTCCCAGGTGTGTGGTAAATGTTAGAATGGCCCCTGAAAAGGTAAGACAGCCATGCAGCTTATTTTAGTCAATGAAATGTAGGCAATCATTTCCAGATAAGAACTCAAAGAGTGGGTTGCTGTTCCCTGCGTTCTTTTTTTCCTGACTCAGAAAACTTGGCCACGTGGGGATGGAGCTGCTGTCAGTCTGAGGCCTTGAACTAGAGGTTAGAGGGCCAGCCTCCCCAACCGGCACTGGAAGACCCACAGTATGAACAACAAATAAATCTCTACTAAAATTTTATATTTGTTTGCTATTCCAAATCATCTGGTCTATTCTGACTGAACACAGACTAGTACCTAAAAATGAGATGCCACCAAAACACAAACCTCAAATATGTGTAATTAGCTTAGGATTCATGTGGGCTACAGTGAGGAAACCATGACTGGAGGCTGGAAGGATGGCAACCTGTTGTGCAGGGTTATGCAGGGCTGTGATGCGTGGTACAACCTGCTATGACCTGGAATTCAGGTAACATCTTGTAGCTCTAGAGAGAGAAGTTGCAAGACAAAATTTGTGTGTTGATTTCTATTTGCTTCATTTGTGCAGGTAACACAAGAGAGTGGCTCATAAAATAAACAGCCAGTTTGCAAGCAGGAATGAACAGAAATACAGAGTTCCAAATTCAGAGACTTGTGGGTTTGGAAAGGGAAACATCAGAGGTAAAGTGAGAAATGCAAAGGCTAGCTAAGCCTTGCAGCAAGAATCAAATCAACAAGTTGGCCTTATACCTACTGTCGATAGTTCTGAATGTCCTTGCAAATATGCTTGGAGGCTCAGCTCCACACAGCAAACTAGAAGAAATTCTGTACCATTGGTTGAGAGGGCTGTGGACTCACGATGGTCCCAGGCTTAATTCTATAACCCTGGAGATCTCTTTATTCTCCTGGCCTCTGTCTGGTTCCCTGTTTTATCTCACTTCCTGCCACACACTTCCCAGTCCCTGTATTTGTTCTCTGTCCAAAATTCCTGGGATTTTAGCTCCTGCCTTACCCCCACTCCATGCATCCCCTCTCCTTCTAAGAACCAGAGTCCTTCTCCTGAGCCCTAGTCCCCATGATTCTGCTTCACCAGCTCCTGCCAGGCCCTCTGTACTCTGCACAGCTGTGCCCCTGAATACGGTCATGGCCAGACAATCCTGAATCTGTGATATTTGCCTGTACCTCACCAACACATCCCCAACTCTGCCATCTTTCTGGGCTTTCTCTGTCTCATGCCAAGGGCTAGCCAGTTCACAAGCTCCAACTTGGCAAGTATCTCAGTCACTAGAACATGGTTTTCACCAGTAGAGTGCTCCTCGGGAGTTCCATTTCTAACCTTACCTTTCTTTATACTTGGTGCCCACAGCTGATCACCATAGTCCAGATGATATCTCACAAGGGCAAAGTGCAATAGGACCTCCCCTCTTTTCCCTAATGCTTAAAGCAACCTGAGATTCCTGTGGTTATTTTATCAGCTTGTGCCTTTCTACCAGCCTACCTACCTTCCCCTCCATACAGACCCAGCACCTCCATGAGCTCCTGCTCCCAGAATTGTTGCTTTGACACACCTACATTCTGAACCTTTCTCTTCCCTTAGTGTACTCTGTTTCCAGACTTTTCCTGATCCCCTTTGATTGGGGCTTCACAGTCTCCTCTTAAACTCTGCTGATAAGGCTCCATTTCCAGGCCACCATTTTCACTTGTTTCTTAAATATTAACTGCTTCCAGCAAATGGAACACCACAGCCCAGGTCAACCTTGCCCTCTGGGACTATCCTGGGATGATTCATATGGTTGACTTTCCCACTGAGGACACCCCAACTCATAGGAAAGAAATTGGACATTTGCCACATTGTGAGCTCAGAATGAACCTGTGGTCAACAAATGTGCCCAAGTTTTTTTCACCTGAACAGCTTTCAAGATACAAAGATCCCTCATGCTATTAGCTGAGCATTTAATTTGCTGTACCTACACATAATTTTTAATCATTTATTTTAGAGTCATTGTTCACAAAATTGAATTAATTATAATCCTTTACCAATGACATAGTAGCAAGAGTAAGTGAAAGTGGTAATTTTCTGATTTATTTTATTAATATTTATTTATATATCTCTTCTTGTATATATTTTAAATCTAGGGAAGTTTCATGAACCCAAGATTGCACCCCAAATTGAGACAATGAAAAATAACCTACATCTACTTCTGCATTCATGCCTTATCCCATTGTTCTACAACTCATGCCAAACATGTACTTGGTTAACCCATCTGACTCTATCTGATCATTCCTTTCCTCTCTGAGTACAAACGAATTGCCAGAATCCCACCTGATCTGACTTTGGGTAACTTGAACTTCTGTCCTCTCCCGACCCTGGTGTTAGCCTGAGGATGCTTGTTATTTGGCTACTCAGTGCCACAGGCCTGGGGTGGCATTATCTTGGCAGACTGAGATTGACCTGGCACTGATTTGGGACTGAAATCTATTCTGTTCTCCACGACTGCCCTCCTGATCTTTTTATCCCTATTTCCACAAAACGTTAGTTTACAAATGTCCCATTTTAGAATGTGGTTAGTCTTTAGAAAGACCCACAGTTTAGTTCTTTTAAATCTGGAAGTTAAAATGGATGCATCCATTTTTCTATCCATATGAGAGATTATATCCTGATGTGCCTGCCACCTTTGACATTAAGGTGGCCTGGCTCATATACCTGCACAGTTATCAACTGTCTAATTTCTTCCTCACAATCAGTAGAAACCTGAGAAAAGATGCCTTAACATCTGTTGGGCTTTTAGGCAACTCATTATAGGAATTCAGCACCTGGGTTTTCTGTAGCATATCTACTCAGCTTTCCCCAGGAAAAGGGTTCCTGGGGGACTCTATACTCACCTGCTCATGGGGGAATTGATACAGGCAGGTCTCATAAATGTCAAAGGAAAGTACATTCAAGATGCTTCTTTTGGTACATTTAAGGGCAACAAAACTCATTCTGAAAAAGCATTAAGGCAAAAATGAAGGGTAATACCATAGTAAACATGTATATATAAAGAGGTATAGAAAGACAAAGAAAAAGAATGTGGGAGAAGTGGAGAGAAGGAAGAAAGAAGAAAGAGAAAAAGAGAGAATGAATAAAGACAGAGGAAGAGGATACCCCTAAAAAGGGCTAAGCAAGCTGTCCATTGAAATCTACTCAGGACTCTGTAGACTTTGCATTGCCAAGCCATATGGTAGGTTCTAGAAGAATTCCAAAGGAGTATGAGACAAAGGGTCTTTGGCTGTCATCAAGCTTACAATCATGTGGTGAAAAGGACTTGTTAAATAAATGCTTGTGAAATAATCAAAGGCCATCAAAACAGTGTAGGCACCTTGGATTGGTGCGCTTACTCACTAGCTCAGCCCCATAAATATGTTATGTCCATAATAGAGAAATATGGGTCATAGAACACATTACAGTGCTTACATGTAATACTAATAAAATATTATAACTGTTAATAAATTTTCATCAGAGACAAGTATTCTGGACAATAAAGCTAATGTCATATTATGCAATTGGCCGAGGGTAAGCATGTGTTTTGATCTGAAATAAGTCAGTCTAATATCTTTTACAACACATTACCTTGAATGCCAATTATATTTTTCTCTTATTTATGACCATTGAACAAATATAATTAAAAGTTAAATTTTTCTGCTCTTCTCCAAACTGCCTGCTCCCTACCCCCCTTCTCATCACCGTCCCCCCAAAAACCTCAAAATTTAAATCATCAGGTGAGTCTTACTTACTTCAGCTGAATTATTCCTAACTTGGTCATCCTACCACTAAATGGCAATTAATCTTCAAATATCTTTGCCTCTTTCAAATATCCAACATAAACCCACATCCAAACCCAGAAGCTCATACCCACAGAAGTAAATCTACACAGACTCTTTAAAAGGACTTAAGACAATGCAATGTCCCCCAAAAATAGTTTTCAAAATTAAATGGGTAATCTGACCAATCAACCAAGGAAATAAGAAAGAAATGAATTAATGCAAGAATGTGGGATCCAATGGGGAAAGAGTGAAGAGATTTGAACTGGACACACCACTAACTCCAACTTTCACCAGAGATTCAGAACATCTTTTTTTTTTTTTTTGATTCAGCAGAATAGTTGTTCCTCAATCCTACATCATTTCTGCTTCTGCAGGCAGATATTATGCCTTCTAGCAACATGCTTCTGTTGACAGGGGAGCTATCCCATGAAGTATTGGGTCAAAAAAAAAAAAATTGAGCTGGTGGTTTTCAGAAGTTGGCTTCCTGTCATTTAGTGTAAAGGCAGGGTGGCCCTCGGACAACTAGGGAGTCAGAAATTATGTGTGAAGCGCAGATTTTAGTTTCCACATATAAAATACTATCATGTATTTAAGGATTGAGAGGTAAGTTCTGTTGTATAGAAAGATTGGAAAAGAAGGACAAGATCATAAGGCAAAATCTAATAGTGTGTTAGTTTTGAGACATAATTATTTTATATTGTTGTGTTTCTTTAAAGGGCTTGATAAGTACTGTGTTGTTGTTGTTGTTGTTGTTGTTGTTGTTGTTGTTCACCTAAGTCTTTCTTCTTGTTCTCCTTCATGTTCTAAACAGGAAAAACAATTCTGATGATTATAAATGAGAATACATAGTCCCTAGTGGGATCAAGGCTTCTAATTCTATTTCATCCCATTCATAAACCCTCCTAGGTAAGCTGTTGGTTGAATTCTAGTCCTGAATTATTCAGTGGAAACTGCATTGAAATATTGTGTAAAATATAATGCACATTTAGTATTCTTTCAATCTGCTGTTCTGTTATGCCTTCCTAACCCTTCTCCCTACCCTCAGCTCAGAAATCCCTTCAGTGACTCATACACATCCTCTCTCTCTCTCTCTCACTGTCTCTCTCTCTCTCTCTCTCTCTCTCAATAATCCCTTTCTTCTAGAACACAAGAAAGCCTACTTTATCATACCTCATAACATAATAAAATCCTTTGTTTGAAGCTATTTTTAAAATGAACAGTTGCTTTCAAGGAAAATTATAAATAGTACCACATTAATTGGAACCTAGCCTCAATAATTTTATGTATGTGAGAAGAGTGTAAAAATGTCATATCTGATCCCTTATGAGCACAGATAATTTGGACTGTTATCGCAGTCATTCTCATGCCCTGAGGGTATGGGTGGCCCATTTCTACAGCAGGTGTGTTTAAGAGAGTTTGGTTTAAATGGGACCCACTTAAAATGCATTAGCATATGAAACCCAGGGACCTATTTGGGTAGGAAAGAGGACTACAAGTAGGGTAAGACTTGATTGAAAATGTAAGATATGTTTGAAATCAACAAAGAAAGAAAAATTAGTTTGCTCTGCACCTTCCAACAGTGGGCAGTAAATAGATTCATGTCATACATGAACAGTTGAGAGAACAGGAAGATGATTGGCCCAGAGCAGAGGTGTCCAACCTTTTGGCATCTCTGGGCCACACTGGAAGAAGAACAGTTGTCTTGGCCTACACATTAAATACACAAACGCTAATAAAAACTGATGAGCAAAAAAAGGTTTTAAGTAAATTTACGATTTTGTGTTGGGCTGCATTTATAGCCATCCTGGGCCACATGCAGCCTGCAGGCCATGGGTTGGACACCCCTGGTAGAGGAAGGGTAGAAGTAGGAGTGAGGGCCTAGGAGTCAGGAAGAAAGGAAAAGGTGGGAAGGAGGAGGAGAAAGACAGGGCCGGGAGTAAAAGGGGACAGAAGAAAGAATAATAAGATCACCATCTTAAATTTGTAGGAAATAATATATTAGAAAACAAAGTCAATGTTAGTCTATGAGGCCCCAGATAGCAGAATTAGGACATAGAGGAACAGTGTCAAGGAGCAGATTTTTTGATTCTATGTAAGAAAGTACTTTCTAGTCATCAGAGTTAAAATGGGATGTGTTACATAGTAATGAGTACCCCATCAGAAGAATTATTCAAGCAGATGCTGGGTCACCATCCATCCTGGCTCTTCTTATGGAGATTGCCCTAGAAATTCTGAGAGTCTATGATTTTGTGATCACACCAATAGAACGTGCTTATGATAAAGTCCATAACACAAAGGATATTCCATCAATTCTCATTATTCTCAGTAGTTCTGTTCTATAAAGTGACTGCGAACATGGAAATAACAAAAACTGCACCATTGCCTCTAGGGAAAAACAGAGTTAGGTTCCTGGGAGCCTCTGGTCACATTCTTTTTGTCAACCAATCAATACATGACTTTGTTTTATGTGTGTTTCTCTTTATTTTTTAAATATATTTATTTTTACAGACAGGAGAAGGGAGGGAGAAAGAGAGGAGATAAACATCAATGTGAGTGAGAAATAGTGATTGGTTGCTTCCCTCACGTACCCCAGTGGGGGACTGGCCAACACAGGTCAGGGTTATGTGTGTTTCTGTTTAAAGACACTTAAAATATATTGTTGATTCATTAACATTGAACTCATGGCCAACAGCACTACAACTCATGTCTGAGCAAAGCTTATCTAACACATTTTTATCATAAGGCACATCACAGCTTTCTTGCACTTAGGAACACTAGGCAGCTCTTCAGCACTATGATTGGAATGAATTTAAATAGCAAAATCAACAACAAAAAAGCACAAAAATGCAAAAAAAAAGTGACACTAAATAGATGGTGAGAAGGACACATACCCGCAGCATGAGCGCTGAAACAAGAAGGCAGGATATTGCCTGGTTCACTCTCAGCGAGGAACGTGCGTATTGGGCAACTCAAATTTTTCACAGATTGTACATGTTGGTGAATGACTGTGAAAGTACAGACAGTATGGATTTGGGGGTTACAAATAAATTTCAACTAATAGGTGAATTTGCAAATATGTAATCCATGAATAAGGATAATCACGAGAACTTGTGGATACAGAGAAGCAACCATGGGTAAACTGGTGAGGTAAAGCGCTCTAAACAGTCCAAAAAGTCTACTTCCAATGCCACAGCCTCCCCTTACAAAGCAGAGCACAGGGAAGCTTACGCTTCTTCTTAAGCACAGCTGTCAGTCCTTCTGGTCCCAGACTAGGAAGCCAGATGGTTTTATGGTCCAGGCTACAAGAGTTAAGAGGCTTCACTGTCTGTAACAATTAAAACCTTCCATGAGAGCCGAAGAGCTGGTTGCAAATGGACCAATGCAGGTGGACTTAACTGCCTCTTTGCTCCTTCCTGCCTTGCTCCTCTTCACCTCAGACTTCCAGGGAGCACTGTTATGCAGAATATAGACAGTAAGCCCTCTGGGTTGGCCCAGATGAGGAAACTGGGACTTAGAAATGTGAAGTGATGACCCTTTGAACCAATCAGTGGAAGACCTTTCCGCTTTCTGGCACTGCATTCAGTCATTGTCAGAATTAAGAGGATTGTTTATGCTCTCAGTAACATCAAGTATTGTCCCACACATGTCAAGGTACCTCACAGAAGTTGGCCCGTTTGTATAGCATCAGAATCCATGCTTACCACCTTACATTCACCCACTTCTCCAAAATAAAGACATCATCACCATTACAATCTCATTCATTAAAAAATAAAACTATATAGATTTTACATATCTGAAAATGGGCAAAAACATAAAGATACAAAAATGAAGAGCATTTTGATATTTTCCCAAATTTAAACAATGTGCTAGAAGATGAGATCTTCCTGTAAGAGCAGCGGACCTATCTCACCTGCACCTAGCATCTGCAGGGGTTGAGCCAGATCTGCAAGGGTGAGATTGCTTTGTTATAAAAGAAAGCAGTATTTTCCTTTTTTGTGGATTTTAATGCAATGATCTGTGCACACTCATTATTAGTTCTAATGGACTGCAAGAATTGAGGCTTTGGGAATTAAGAGAATGTGCTCTGGTGATATAGCCTCAATTGACTCTTTGCAGTTGGCTGAGGACTGGCAGGCATGAAGGACAATGATACCAAGGAGTGGCCACAGGGGCTACGGTGGCAACTGGAGTGATTCCTTCCAACCACCACCCCATGAGGAACCACCTCTCATCTCAGACTCTCCAGTGGGGTCGAAGGCACTGTGCTTGTGGGAGTAGCACTTACATGGAATACAGCATACACAGCCCCTCTCGGGGTCCTGCCGTCAGTGGCCCCAGCTTGCAGATGAGCATCAGTGCAGGAAGGGACATGGTGGGCCCTGACTCCTCACTTGTATATAATCCAGTATGCTTTCACAAAGGGGACGTATCTTATTATTACAAAGAATCCCAATCACTTTCCTGACTTGGACCCTTTTTATCTCTCCAGACTCACCTTTTGCCATCCCTTACTTATACTGAGGTTGTTTGTTTTGTTTTGGTTTGTTTTGCTTTGCTTTGTTTTGCCATTTGTTCAGTGAGTCAGGTTCTTTTCAAAAGCCCCAGAGCCTTCCTTCACCGATGTGCCTCCCTTCACCTAATATCCTCTAATTTCTCGTCCCCTGAGTGTGCCCTGCTTCTCTAGGAATCAACCATGATATTACCAGTTAACTCTTTTAGCTGAAGTCACAGAAATCCAGACTCAACTGGTATAAAATATAACAAAGATGCATTATCCCACAAAACAGTCTTAAGATGAAGGAGTTCTCAGGTTGGTGAATTCAGCTGCTCAACAATGTCATCAAAGGCCCTGTTTTTTCCATCTTTCTACCCAACCATCTTTGGCCTGTCTTCTTCGCTCCTTGGTGGCCATGGATGGCTGGTACAGATTTGCACAAAACATGAGGCCACAACAACACCCACATGCTCACTCTCTCCTGGAGTGTCTTTCTTTAAGAGAGAGAAAACATTTCTCAAAACCATTCATCAGACTTTCAGTTCTCAGTGACCGGCATGATATAACAAGCTCATGCCTCAATCAACCATGATTGGATTAGTAAAACAGATCACAGGAACAGAATGCAGTATGCTGGAAAAGAGAATGGTTGGTGCTGGCAACCAACACTATTTTTTATTAACCACCCCTCCACACATGCTGCTTTAAGTGACTATGGGCTGCCACTGTTCTCTATAACTCCTCTCAGAAATCTGAACCCTCTGTATCGTAATTGGTTATTCAGTTATATGTAAAGCTAGACATGATGCCTCATTCATCATTATATCCTAGACCCCAGTACACATGCTTGAGAATGAATGAATGGTCCTGGCCAGGTAGCTCAGTCAGTTAGTGTTGTCCTGATACACCAAGGTTGCAGGTACAATCCCTGGTCAGGACACATACAAGAAACAACCAATGAATGCATAAATAAGTGGAACAACAGATTGATGTTTCCCTCTCTCTTTCTCTCTAAAATCAATAAATAAAAATTTTAGAAAAAGAAACGAATGAATGAGTAAATAAATTTCTGAATGAGTGCATGAAATGACGGCTATTGTGCGCACAGGTAAACAATCACCTTCTGACAAAGGCATTGTTCTTTCCATTCTACACTCAGAAATTCCTCTTCAGAAAGAGTCAAAAACTTCTCCATAGTTATATATAGTACAGAGCAGAACTAGACTTAACTTCAAAGTTTTGGGTTCCAATTTGAATGTTGGATCCAACAGAAATGAGGCTAAGAAGACGAGAATATCAAATGGCCTACCCCGTCTCTCACAGTAGCAGTGCTGCAAACTTACAAAAACAGTTTTAACATGCACAAGGATCATTTAAAATTTTGAGCGTAGACACATTGCGATCATTCTAAGACTCTTTTTCCACCTGATTAAATCTTACTCCCTTCAGCTTTTTTCATCCCAGAAACATTTATATAACAAATGGATCCAGATCTTTTGAGGATTCAGTTTGCAATCCTGACAAATTAAGGACCCTAAAGAATCAATTATTTTTACTTATCTCCCTGGCTGAAGGGGAAGAAGCCCTACATTTCTGGAACTTTGGCTTTGAAACCTCTTGAAAGCATTACAGAAAAGCCAAGGGAATTAGACAATAGGATTCTTTCAGAACAGTAGGATTTAGAGGATCTTATTACCTACTTTATAATCTTACCTTAAGGCTGTAGGAAGTATTAATTGGAGCAAAGACATTCAAAAGGGAACAGCTACTGTAAGTCATCTCTACTGCTGAAGTCTGCCTTTTATCTCTTTAATTTGTTACATTGCCTTACCCTTGTGCAACTTTTGAATCCCTGTTGTATTTTTTTTTCTGGGCACAGACAGCAGGGGAAAAAAAGAGCCAGGCCAAGTGAATCAATGGCACTTCAAATCCCATTTCCTGCCCTGATCCGTGGTTGATCTCTTCAAGGGAAGTGGAGTGGAGAACCAGGCAGGCAGGCCTTAGGCAGCTAGAAAAACTCAATCCAAGTATCTCTAGAGAAAGCTTATATGTGGCCTGCACCCCAGAATCCAATTCTTACTAGAAATAATATACTGTTTATTTATGGAAAGTGTGAAATGCTTTAAAAGAGGTTGGAATGGCTGGAAACCCCTCTGATAAATGGAAGGAGGATGTGCTAATTGGATCCTATGGTCCCTCTCTGGTGGGCTTTGGGGACCACCTGCTTCCCACTCACACATTTTTGTAGTGGGGCTAGAAATACTTCTTTTTTAAAAATTTGAAGTAAAAATCTCTAGCAAAAAATGTTATTATCCCATAGAAAATGGCAGGGTCAAAGGGAGTTTCAATCTTCAAAAAGGAACAAACGGGAAAACAAACTGCTATTTTCAGAAGATTGGTCTTAGTATAATTTCCCCTCCCCATTTGTAAAAACTTTCTGAATGCATTATATCAGTGTAGAATTCCTTCTCTTTTATAAGTGCTACCTTTCTGGGGGCAATCTAGGATACCTTAATATTTCTCAAATTGTAGTCATTTTATTAATCAAAAATGCAAATTCCTGGGTCAGTAGTCTCCCATATCTACTGATTCTGAGGCTCTGAGGAATAAGGCCAAATTAGAAGTGTTTGAAGTTCCTTGGGCAACTGTTGCACACGCTGAAGTTCAAAGACAATGGGCATAGTGAATGACTCCTGGGCTTTGGAATCAGACAGAACAAGGCTGAATATTGAGGCTGTGGCCAGCTTAAATAAACAGGGAAGTCAACCACTATGAGGAAAAAGGGTACATTTCATCTTTCTTGATTTAACTGGGTAAACAAAAGATATTTATGATGATCAGTGGCTCCAAAATGTCAGTTTTACAATAAAATTTATAGATTACAACTAATGAATTCTATTTAATAGAGTCCACTGCCCTTTGGGAGCAATTCTGTGTTCAGTGTAACGGACTTGCATGATTTTTGATTCTATCACTCTCAACTCCCATCACTTTATCATAACTTACGAGTGAGGCAACCTCTTCTATTCTTACCAACTCTGCATGTATGTCTACATGGTGGGCTCAACAGAGTAATAGCTGTGGGTAAAAGTTGACTTGGATTCAGACATCCAACGCCTCTGATCATTTTGACACATTTTGACAGATTCTAAACTTAGAAATAGCCAAAAAGCTGATCCAAGAATAGCCAGGAATGGGGCACTGGGTACTTTGATTGGTCAGGATTCTGAGTCTGTTTTCTGAGTCTGGTTGACGCTCTGTAGAGGCTAAACCCCAACATGGAGTGACGAACTGGGTTAAGGAATGGATTTGTGTACTCCTTAAGCTTACCCTGATTGAAATAATAGAAAGGACTTGAGTGAGCTTAAGTAGATGATGATGATGGTGCATTTCAGAGAGTCCAACAAAAGCTGAACAACCAAACCAGAAGAAAGACAGAGAGTCGGGGCTGCTCTCTGGTTTTCAGCAAGAATTGATCTGTCTTTCTGTTAGGACTCTGATTTTCCTTGACTTTGCTCTCAGCACTCACTCTCCCCAAAGAGAAACTTTCATGAGCCCCCTTTAGGTACTTTCTCCCCAGTTCAGCATGCCATGGCCTGGAGGGAAATGTGACAGAATGGAAGCATAGTGTTCCTGAGGCCCAGCCCAGTGAGCAGGGTGACCCACTCCCAAAACATCAATCCTAGGCAACCCTATTGGAATTTACCATGGTCTGAAAAATGTATAATTAAGGGGAATAGACTGTAAGCTCCCAGTAGATTGGCAGCCTGCTGAGGGCAGGATCTGTGCCTGATTCATCTCTCCAACATCTCCACAGGGGCTCAGTGGCTGGGAACACTGGCTTTGCGCTCAGCCTACCTCAGTGTGAATGGCCACTCTCCCCACCTGTCTCTTAACTCTCAAGCTACTCTCCGTTCATCTGTAAAATAAGGGTAGTGCTAGTACCTAACTCCCAGGTTGTTGCAGGGATGACTGTGACTGCTTACCAGCATCCCCTTAACATAGCACCACCAGTAGGAGGGGCCCACCATCTCCTGAGCACTGTTGGGAAAATTTTTGTCCACAGCCCAAGTAGAAAGGTACAAAGATCATTAACTGACAGCAGCAAGACTGGTTTTCAACCTGAACCTGTTGGATAGTAAATTGTACCTTTAAAATCTAAAAGAGACATTGCAAGGGCAAAGTCTTCAAAGGCCAAAGTTTTCAAAGAAATCCCTGAGAATGGAGGTGTTCTCCATGAAAAACCAATCCCAATCCCTCTCCAATCAAGCCTTGGTATCTCAAAATAGCCACCCTGGTGCTCTGCTATAGGAATTATTGAAATGCTTACTTGGTATAATGGAGTGAGGTATTGGTTTGAGTATTGCCCATCTCCTCAGGGCTAGAAATAGAAACAGGGTCTGGAGTTTCAGGAAGGGGAAAGGCCTATGCCCACACCCACAAAGTGCTGGTGAGGCCAGAACCCAGGTAGGGCTTAGCTTCAATAGGGGTTAGGGCCAAACCCTGGACAACAAGCAGCATGAGTGGTCGGAGGCCTTTCTCTGCAGCTAAGCCTGCTGCCATCAGAGAAGACTGTGGGGTATTGCTGGGCAGTGCTGGACAGCACTCTAAAATGTGTCCAGGGGCACAGCGTCCAACTCTGGTTTTGGCGGAACTATGTAAACACTTGAATTCTTATACAGTCCAATGGGGAGACACCCAAATATCTGACTTCTCAATGACCCTGGCCAATTGGAGCCATGGAATTTTACTTAGATTTTTTTATTTAAAAGGTGTGGCATTTCTTGCACCTCCGTTATAGTCGAGGAATCCCTCCCTGATACACACTGCCATCACCAAAGCTCCTGCCTGCTCCCTAATGTGGGCCTCATCACTCCTTTCTCAGTGGGGGCAATTCCTTGAGCAGCCCTGTTTGATGACTGAGATCATACCAAATAAATCACGTGGCTGGGGAGAAGCAGTGATTTAACTCTTTAGATAGCTTCAACCCCATGCCCCTCTGTGCTCACAACTGCAGAATGAGGGTAGAATCTGGTTGGAATGAGCCCATAGCACCTGCTTCAACCCATAGGAAGCCAATTGGTCCTGGGCACTAGAGAGAGGATGCAGGCATGTAAGGTCCAGGAACAGAGAAGCCAGCAGAGATGGTTGGAAAGAGTCCAGCAGCAGAAAAGATAGGCAAAGGGTAAAAGAGAGGCCCAAGCAAGAGCAAGAGTAACTAGCCAGGGAGGACTTGAACTCCAACATTGCAAAAATAACTCCAAACCAAGATCCTAAAATTGTATTAACAATCATTAAGTTTTATGATGATCTAAGCACTGTGCCAAGCACTTGGCATACGGGAGTCTCATCTCTTTCCTTAAACAACCCTGCCAAGTAATATTGAGAACCCTGCCCTAGAGAGGAAAACATATAATTTTCCCAAGATCACCCAGCTGGTAAGCACAGAGGTCACTCACCTATTGAGACAACTTGGGCAGGTCTGTTTCTAACAGACAAGAACAGAGCTCTGGCTGGGGTGAGGGTGCCATGGGGCAGGGGCCAGACTCCTCCGACAGCCTTTTCCCTTGCTTCTTCAAGGATGACAGATGCAGCAAACAGAATGGATTCAAAGCCCAGTTCATTCTAGTTATTCAGGGCACTCATGTTCCATACAGTCCCTGCAAACACAGAGTCAGGAAACACTGACCCACTGCTCACTGCTCAGAGGGGAAATACAGACTCCGGCTGCCGTGGACCACTGGCCACAACGTTTTTATCGACCAATCAATACATAACCTTGTTTTATGTGTGTTTCTGTTTAAAGACACCTTATTTAATATATGTTGTGGATTCATTAGCATTGAACTCACAGTCAACAGCGCTATAACTCCTGTCTGAACAAATGTATCTATCACATGTATTTTCTCCATAAGTCACTCCCCAGCTATCTTGCACTCAGCAACACTAGACAGCACATCCGAACTATGCTTGGGAGCCAATGTAAACAGCAAAATCACTAACCAAAAGCACAAAAATGTGGAAAACATAACACTAAATAGACCATGAAAAGGACATTTGTCACCATTATGGGAGCTGAAACAAAGACTGTCCCCCGATTGGACCGGAGGTGGGAATGAGTGTGTTGGGCAACTCCAATTTTGTCCTGGTCTATGCATGTCCTCAAATGATCGTGAAAGAGTCGCAAGTATTGATTTGATGATTAAACATAAATTTTAGAAAGTAAGCTAAATTCACAAGGGTGAAATTTACAAGTAATGAAGATTGACTGCAGCCTCCCCACTAGCTGTGCAGCTTTCAGCAAGACAAGCACCGGAGCCTGTTTTCTCATCTCTAGAATGGGCCTAACACATGGGCCTAACACAAGCCTCCCCCCAGGGCTGCAGGGGAGATGACACCGCGCTCAGAAAGCATTCATTCCCTCTCACCCTAGCGGATGCAAATGTGGGTTATCGCCAATCCACACATTGATAAGAAGCCTCAGCAAGTTAGTGAGTGCTCAAGGCCACACAGCTTAAAAGCATCAACTCAAGATGTTCCTACAGGAAAAAGGACCCACTTAATTTCTCACAATTTACTGCTGAAATAACTGCTTATGAGAAAATAGACTTGATGGTCCATATTCTCCACCCCACCCCCCCCCACACACACACACCTTTCCTTCTCAATTCCTCTTCTCTCAGCCCAGGGAGATTGGCTACATGGAAGAAGAAGAAGAGCGGATTAGTCTAGGCAGGGGAAAACCGTCACAGAGCCAGCCTGCCTGCGGGGAGTTCGTGGAGTCAAGTGAGGCATTGAATCTCAACACATCACAGCACCAAAGCCATCTTCATCAGTCAGCTTTCTCCAGGCCATTCATTCACCAAATAGACAAATATCAGCATTTTTCTAGATGAAATGAATGCAGAAGGAGCCATTTCCCAAAGACAGATGACTGTTCTTTTTCCTTCAGCAAAGTTTAAAAAGGTAAAAATTATCATATTATGGGCACGGTGGTCATGGAGAGAAAATGAGGCCACTGCTCAACAGGGGAAATTGCTCTCCTTGCCTGGGAATGTTTTAGCATTAAATTAACTCTCCTATCTCCTGCCTGCTAATAGGAAAGCTTTCACCTCTCTGTTTGGCAGGGGATCTACATTTGCATTTAGATGGAGCTGTTGTAAAGATGGCCCAGCACAGGGCCTCCATCCCTTATTTACAATAGCAGCTGGGTGATAAAATGATTATCACATAAGTGGTTGTTTCACTAGTTTTGATAGAGCTGGAGCTAGAATGGAAAAGGCTGTCATATGAATTAGTCAATGAAAGGAAAGGATAGTTTTTCCACGGGTGAGAGCTCCGTGGCTTTCTTGACAACCCTGAGGCATGCTGTCTCCCTCCTCACTGCCAGAGCCAGGCAGCCCTGACAGCTGGATGCAGGTAGAAAAGGTGACTGATGTGACTGTTTTAGTGGGCAGACACATTATAGATCTTTTCACACTTCATTTGGGGTAGGCAACCCATGGATTGTTGTTCCCATTTTTCAGATGAGGAAACTGAGGCTTGGGGTGGGTGCAATGATTCTCCCCTTGCCATACCTAGACAATTGCAGGATTTGAATGAGATTCTAATCCCAAAACTATGTCCTGTCCGTTGCCAATAACCTCCTTATCATCCATCCTCCCAACATCTTCTTGAACATGAAGGAAGAAGGAAGTCCCACCGGAGTGGGACTCGAGAAAGCAAAAGCCATTCTCATTACTATGACTAACCATGGCCTTGGGCATCTCCCCCCACACTCACACAAGTTTTTATCTGTAGAAGTTAAGGATTTGGACAAAGGTATTGGTTTTAGGGATTGGTTTTAAAGAAAACCTTTGGTTTTCTCACCATTTCTCTCGTTCAAACATTCAGGCCCTTTCCAACATCACACCAGCACCTGTCCTACGGGCTCTCTGAGCAAAATGTGCAGCTGATGCAACTGTCTAGGAAGTCAGTTCATTCCCAGCTCTGCAGAGGTGTTTCTCAGACTTCAGCAGCCATCAGAATCATCTGAAGGTCTTCTTAAAATACAGTTTACTGGACCCCGGATTCTGATTCGGTAGGTATGGGGTAGGGCCCAGGAATTTGCATTTCTAACAAGTTCTTGGATGACACTGATGCTGCTGGTCCCAAGACGACAGATGGCACTGGGAAAGCCACTGCTCTAGAGATGAGAAAGCTCATACCATTGCAGGAAGGGCTCTGACCCCTCACCTTTTATGTCAGAACTGACGCTTTCCTACTATTCCTACTATTTTGCCTACCTGTGATGACATTAAATGGTGTAAACCCAACCAATAAAGTATCTCACTATCCAAGTGCCCTTATTGGGTATGAGAATAATAACCACAGTAACTGACCAAATCAATATATGATCCAGAGAAAGTGATCTTGAAATGCATAAGTGGCAAAAGTCTTAGGTTGCAGAAACTATAGAACTAAGTCATACAAGGTCTTTGGAAAGCTGGTCAATTTATAGGCATTGGCAGTATATCCTACAATCAATAGAAGTATAACTTCCATTTATCAGGTGATGGATACAAAGATAGAGAGAGCTGGACTTGGATCAACTAAATGTGTCCAGAGGAGGAACATCCAAGGAGACTCAAGAGATATATCCAGATAAAGGAAGCTGTGGTGTATAAACAGTGACTGATCCTTTGGCTGAGACTACAGCCTTCATTAAAGCATCCTGCCTTGCCAGCACTCAGAAACCTGGTTGGCAGAGATGCTTGGGTAAGTGAAAAAGATTGAATACCTGCTGATGAGGAGGGGTCAAAAGTTGCTACCTGCTACTGCTGCTTCACCTCCAGCCCACCACAGCCCCCAGGGGTAATGACCCCTGAGAGAGAAGAGGGGGAAGGCCAAACAGAGTGTGGAGGAGAAATGTACACGAAAAGAAGTCAGAAGGCTTTTTCGTTCATGTTTCAAGTACCAAATTATACATGACATTTGAATTTTCCCCAAGGCTCACTTCTGTAAAACGATGCCAAATTACCCTGAAAGGGTTGGAGCTTCCTGGAGACATTTTTGCCTATAATCAAACAGGTTTCCTCCATCGTTCCAGACACTGGAAGGATCAGGAGAAGAAGAGGGCAGAAGGGCAGGCGACACAGAGCTGGCTAAGGAACAGTGTGGTGGCTGTGTTTCTTCCGGTCAGAGATTCACTGTGAAACTGGTTATGGAAACAGCTACTCGAATGCAGACTTCCCAATGTGCTGGGAGAATGTGAAGAGGCCAAGACATTGTAAACCCAAAGGGACATATAATAATAATAATACTCATACTGCTTAAAATTTGCAGAAGTTTAGTGCAGTGTGGGCACTGTGCTGGGACCCTTATTCACTTGAACTTCGTGACAGCCAGGCACTGTTATTACTCAGCTTGTTGATATGAAAGCTGAGACTGGAAAAGATGGACTAATTTACCCTATACTTGTGGGTGCCAAAGCCTCAGCTACAGGTGCTCCTGTACTGCCTGAATGGCCTGGTATAATGCCAATGCAACAGGAAGAGGAAAGGGGCAATATAGTGACAAAATATCAATTGGTGTCATTGTTGGATCTCATCTAGACTAGCTTCCGTTCACTGACTAACCAGAAAACGCTAAGTCCGTCATGTCATCCTCCAACTGGGTGTGCCAACATCGATGTTGATGGGAATGAACACCAACCTGAAAAAAGATCTTTAAGACTAGTAGAAACTCACTTGTTACAAGAGGCTTTGACCTTCAAAAGAGGCCCCATTTCAGCAGGTCCTTCTGGATCTTGCCTTGGAAACTGGGCCTGTGTTCTGAAGCCCCATGGATGTGGCTGGCATTTTTGTTCCCACTGTAGTTGGTGCATTGCTCTCTCCAAGTAGTGCATGCCCCTCCTAGTGCACTGACCCCAGCTTGACTGAGCTCACCATCAGTCTCTCACCTGGTTAACTGCTAACACCTGCTAATAGGTCTCTACTCCAATTCTTGACCCCTCTGCATTTCTGCCAGAGTGATCTTTCTAGAAGCAAATCCGATCATGCCAGTTGCCTGCTCCAAACCCTCCCACAGCTTTCCACCTCTTCAGGGGTCAAGTCCAGATGACTTAGGGCTGCACAAAACCCTTCGGCTCTGCTCACTCTGGGCACACCTCTTTCTAAGCCATGCTCTTTACTTCTTTGCTCCACCCGCTGTGGATCACTATCATGTCTACAAATGCACAGTGACTTTCTTAACCTCTGAACCTTTGTGTGGCATCCTCATACTGTATCCTCAGGTGGATAAAGTGGTGGTAGTGGGAGGGAAAGTGCTCCAGGCAAATTCGTGCTCATTCTTCAGTTCTCACTCAAATGGCACATGTAGGCTCAAGCTCAACTTATCTACTGAGCAATAAACAATGGAAACAACCACCTTTACCTCATTTCTTCACCTACTTGACAGTTCCGTGGGGTCCACTGGTGGCTGAGTGGGAGTATCAGCCATCTGCGACCATTCAACAGGCAACACATGGAACCAACTAGTCATCTTGAGGTAAAGTTCTCAACCAGGAAAGGATTCTCTAATAACGTGGGAACCTCAGTTAACACCACAGAAAAGTCAAAGGCAACTTCCAAATCATGGCACCCCAGAGAAACAATCTTGGAAGATACTTGTTTTTGTTGCCCCAATTCAATTTCAGGAGTCTCTTTTCCCATTCTTACCTTCACAATTAGCTTCACTGCAAGGACAACCCTGATACAGAGAGAACACCATGTGCCCATCCCCCAAGCAGATAGATGCTGGCATACTGCTCTGCTAGGCTTATTCCATGCTCAGCTGTATTTGTTCAGTCCACATGGTACATGCCTTCCTGTTCCTGTCTAAGAGCCACTCACAGTCCTAGACCACATGTCTAGACTTTGACATCCTGCTTAGTTTTTTTTTTTCTTTCACAGTAGGATGGGCCCCCAGATATCCTGGCTCCCACTTCTAATGAACTATAAGTACAGATGTGTCTGGCCTGCAAGTACTTAGGGTCTTCCTACCTCAGTGCTGGTGCATCTCCTTCATCTCCACTGCCCGCTCGAATATCTAAGTTTGAACTTCCATTTATACCTCTTCAGGGAAAGACCTATATCTGGACCAGTTCACCTAACTGGGGACCTATGCGTTCCTGGTATCTTCCTGTGCCTTGTGACTCAAAATATCTCATTTTAATTATATTGCCTCCCTCTCTGCAGGGCACACTGGGTAATTTGCAAATGCTAAGGGACATCACTCAGCTTGGTGCTTTATATAGAGTAGGTTTTCAATGACTATTTGAGACGAAACTAACAGTTTTAATTCACAATAATGAATTGTGACTATGAGCTGGAGATTATCATGACTAAAAAAAAAAAAAAAAAAAAAAAAAAAAAAAAAAAAAAAAAAAAAAACCCATGTCTAAAATACAGTGGATCTGTTCATCATGGTGTTGTAGGTTGGGTTTTCCAGGAAGCAGATTCTGAAATGGATCAGCAACAGTGGAAAGGAAGGGAAGGGGTGGGACCGAGCAGAGGAAGAAGCTGAGCCACTGTGCAATCAGAAGGAAGGACTCAGCAAACCTCTTGGAGAGCTCCAAAGCTGGGTTGGACCTCACAGCTGTCCAGGACTGAGGAAAAGAGGTTGATCCTCTAACCTTTGCATCAGCCAATCTTTGGGTGCAGATTGCCTCAGAAATGGCATGTGACCTTGGGTGAGGTGGCTTTCTTTGGTCAAAGCAACTTTCTGAAGAGAACTGGAAGTTATGGCTGTTGCTGGCAGTACTTCTAACAGCAAAGGAACAAACCCCTTAGTTCTCAAGGGGGACCTGAGTGGCATGTCCCACCATCCAGCATAGAGGCAGACAATATCACCCCTCCCCCAGACAGCCACCTCAACTTAGCCAAGCCAATGTGGTGCCACTCAGAGGTTAATGAGAGATGCCCCAGCTCTATGACCCTCACATCCAAATGGCTGTCCTCCATTATTTCTTTCCTATCCCTTTTCTTTCCTAGCGTCCCTGATCCAAGGCTTTGAAAGTCATAGTCTCATGTCCTTTTTAATCGAACATTTATATCAAGCCAAACAAGGCAACACCACTTTTCTTCTAAGATTACAGATAGCAGGTTAGCAACTAAAAGAGGTAAAGTGTGTCAGGACATAGGATTCTAGGGTGTGGCATGATGGAAGCCAGGACAACACGAGATCAGACCAGAGGAGCAGGCATGGTGTATCTGGTGGTAGCACGGGGAGGAGCAGCCAGATTTCGAAGACGGCAGATCAATAGATGATGCCAAGAGCCACACAGGGAGAAAGAGGACAGAGCAGAATATCCACAGGTCGAATTTAGGACAGTAGGCGAGAGAGCTGCCGAGGGATGACAGAGCCATCACCAGGAGACCTGATACAGTTCTTCTGACTTGGGGCACATCCAGCCTCTTTCTAAATCCCGTCTTCAAAGTTACCATCTAAAAAAAAAAAAGTATAAATGAGTGGTTTTTTCTAAAATCTAATTTTCTTAAGCCTAAATGTCATGTCAGATGCCAGGATGTAACAGAACACAGGTCCAGCCAGCTGCCTGCTGCTAGGATAGCCAGTACCCGAGAGGCAGGTACAGGAATAAAGGAAAGTGGTTTATTTGCAGATGCTGGTCACCTGGAAGGTGGGGAACTCATGTCACAAAACCCTTCTCCCCTCACATTAGAGGCAGAGGTTTTTTATAAGCAGGGAGAGGGGAACAGAACAAAGAGATCAAAAGAGGGGATTGCAAAGTTCTCTACGTGCAGATGATCACAGCCCATTCCAATAAGGCAAGTGTGCATCAGCCTAGTTTAGTGTTCTATTGTGTTCTATTGTGCGTCATCCTGCGTTAGTCATCCTGGCTTCACATCACCCTGGCTCCATGGCTGAAGGTCAGCAAATCTCCCAGAGCTCGCATGCTTGAAGGTCAGAGTCTATATCTTTTGAAACTAGTTCCTAGAATTCTTGTACAAACATGCTGTCCATCTACAAGCTACACACTACTCAGAGTTAGCACTTTACAGAAACAATGTCAGAAGAATAGTTGGATGGGTTACAATTTCCCACTGTCACAAATTTCCACTGTTACAGATGGTCTGTCTCTGCACTGGAGCTCCTCATTCAGCTAAGACTTTCCAGGGGCTACACCACTTTCTCAAGCCCTAGCTCCCTTCTTCCACTCTCCTTTCACATGCCTCAGGCCTGCAGAACAGTCTGGCAGCTCTCCTGCCTGCACCATAATGGTCTGAGGGCTTTACAGGCTCCTCTTATTTATCTCTCACAGTCAAAGCTCTTGCACTTCTAACTACATCTTGACACCTGTTTCCTGGAGGGCCTGTACTGATACAGTATTATTGTGCAGATTGGAGATACTGGGGTCCACAAATGCTGACTAACATCCCTTAGGATGTACAAGATGAGATAGAACAGACAGAGCTTATGTCTTGAGAGATGAATATAATGATGTAAAACACACCAGCTCTATCTCTGTTAATGGAGGGATTGTCTAAGATTCCAGACAAGGATGGCTGATGCAAGACACGCCATGGTTGGGGCTGGGCAGACCTGAGAACCAGAAACATTCAGGTCGGTGCCTGAAATCCACAAGCAGGCAGAAGGCCCAGTCTGTCACCCTGGGAGGAGAGAGTCAGCGCAGGTGTTAGGAGATCATTAGGACTCACCAAGAATTGTGGAAGGTTTTGAAAATGTGAATCCTGAATGACAATCTGAAAATAAAGGAGAGAAAACAGAAGCCAGGAAAGCAGGACTGGCCATAGGCATGCTCCTGTGAGGTGTGTTGACCTGGGTCCTTCTCACCTTATCCTGCCTGTACCAGGTCTCTACCTCCTGGCATCTCGGAGGCAAACTGAACAGATGGGACCTGAGAAAGCCAATTTCCCTCTGTGCCTCAGTTCCTTCCAGCAAGAGCAGCAGGGCTGCAAAGCACAATGTGGATTACAATCGCTGAACAGGCATTTCTTGGTCATTGGCCAAGTTGACGGGGCTTTCAGAACACTGTGTCATTTACAGGCTCCTGTGCCACGCGGAACAGAAAACCAAGACTGGCACGTAACAAGAACACCTCCCACTGTATCGACAACTTTTCCCAACTTCTCAGAGATGGAAGCACCCTTTTTACCACCAAAAAAATCCAAAGAGCCCTCTCCTCCAAAAATAGTACTAATAATACTTGTTATCCATCGTTTGAGGAAATGGATAACAACTTTATCTAAGGGTACTATTAATGAAGCTAGTCTTTAAAATAAAACTGTATTTTATTAATCTCAATATTTACAAAGACTAGAACGTTGGTAATAAATAGATGTGCAAGATGTCTTACTTATTTTGTCAAAAGGCAAAGCTCTTCTGAACGCAGACTTTACGCGTTGCAGCTTGTTCTAACAAAAACACCGGTGATCCCGATGTTACAGAAGGAAACGCTGGGGCTCAGAGAAATCTCATAGTGGGTAACAGGGCACTTGGTGGAATTTGGTGATATCCAAAAGTCCAAAGTTCCTTGCCAAAACAGCACTAAGTGGCTCCTTGCTGGTCTCGTACGGAAAAGGAAACGTAACTTCAACTGTCTTAAATGATAGTGTCTAAATTTTAAACAGAAAGTGGTCATGCTCCTAGAGGGAAAGCATTCTGAATTGTCTCCGGCGCCCCGCCCCACCACCCAGGCTACGTTTGCTGCCCATCGCTGACCTGGCTGCCCGGCCCTGTCTCTGCCCCCACACAGCTCAGCGTGCTGTCCAGCTGCCCCAGTGGGAGCATCCTCAGGTCAGCTCCATTCCCTCTCCATACCCTCGGTGTCTAGCACAGAGCCTAGGCGTTCAATAAATGCTTCTTGCCTGTGGAATAAGTGAGTCTGAGAGGCCAAGTAAGGATAGAATTTCCATGGAATGGAACTAATATACTCAGTAAATCCGAGACACTGTTTAAAGTGCCGAGGGCCCTGAACTTTGCTCAGACAGAAACCAGGGACCAAGGAACTTCCAGACCCTGCATCTGTCAGTCAGTGACTGTCTATCGGTGATGGTAAGACAATGAGAGCCTGACCTCGTGGTGGTCAAAACCCAGCGGGTGTTGTTCTGAATATAAACAGCAACGCCAATTTTTTAAAAAATTACTTGCAAACCCACTACGATACTGAGCTATGCCTGCCAAATGACAAACAATAAATTACAGAGGGGTGAGGGGAGGAATCAGACAAATGGTTGTTTGAGTACCATAGAGAAAAAATAACTATAGCCAGCCATATCCATCTGTGAATGGAGACACAACAAACCATCTGTGCTTTCATTCCGAGCAGAGCACTGATTAATTGCCAGGTTCTTAAACTCTTCAAAGTCTGTTTTTAAACTCAAAGGTCTGACATTTCAAAACATAAATGGTGTGGTTTTGCGTATCATGGCCAGGTGTTTTTGCAGCGTGGCAATTCCTGACACGTCAGCATTTCCCCGCAGAAGGAAGAATTGGAGGATGTCCTTCTGGCCAAGTGACTCCATATTCACATGCTCACCCTGGCAGCCACTCCCTTCTGGTGAGCTGGGGGCAGTGATGCCACGCCATGTCCCGTTTCTGAACTCACAGCAGCAGGACCCCTGCCTGGCTCACTCTGTTGTCATTGGCCTCTCATCCCCTGCAAGCTGACTGCGGGGCAGGTACCCTGGGCCTAGCAGGACAGAAGCCAAAGGTCTCTCGTGGCAACTTGTCACAAGGGAGATGCTCCTTTGCCTGACGCCATATGAAGTGATCTTGCTAAGTATTACAATTAAAAGTTTTATTCCAGAGGGAAGTAGTTTCACACTGGATTGCTATGCATACTCTGTAAGAGATGCACAAATTTAAGTGATTGTAACTTTATGAAACCTGGCAGCCTGTTATACCGGTAATAAAAATAGCTGGCATTTATTGAGTACTTAGCAACTGCTGAATTCCTTCCATGCTCTGGAAGCTGCAGCCAGGCCAGAAAACAGAGCCCATACCATGGAGCACAAAAGCAAGACCTGAATGGGGCCACTGGATGCTGAAGTGTGGGAACCGGGCAGTGAGGCCTCCTGGAGGTGAACGACAGCAGGAAGCCGCTGTCCTTGGCTTTTCCCACTCAACCCTCCAGGCACTCTCAGGGCAACCACGCCAACTGTGATCTCTCCAGCATGATCTGTTTGCTATTCCCTCCCTCCATGGCCCTGCTGGCCCCACACTGTCCTCTGTGTCTTGGGGAATTGCTGTCATCTGGGAGTCCGTCCCCTGCTTCCCTAGGCTGCCTCAATGTGTTATTTCTCTTTGCTTCCAAAACTCGGACAGGCAGAACCGAGTTACAATGCAGCATAGTGTCACCGCACCAGCACCCCTTGCAGGTAAAGACTATGAATAAATCACATCTGCCCCTTGACATGTGCTACTTTGCACCAACTAGGCGCTCAGGAAAGACTTGTTGAAGGGCTGGGCGAACTGATGGTACATCACGCAGCTTCATTAACTATTTTAGATGTAGAAAAAGGCTCCTCTGGCATTATTTAGGCTCCAAAGCACTACATAATCATATGCTAATAAAAGTCTAAATGAATGAAACATGACGTATTGAAGAATTCATTTTCTTCCATGCCCTTCCTCTTCAAGGCATGAGGTGCAAGTCAACAACTGCTTATGCTTAAAATTGCCCCTCGATGTCCTTTTTCTTACCTTTGCTGCCATCTAGTCTTGGGCTATTTATTCATCTACATAAACTTGTTTGAAAACGTCGGAATTCATTGAAATAGGCTAAGAGCAAATAACCACTTAATGATTATTAATAGTCACTTAGAATACAACCCATTGCTGAGCTGGTTTCAGTTCAGGCCTTGTTGGTTTCCTTGTTGTTTGGGGAAGCAATCTGTACACAGTCAGGGCCTGGCTAATTATTCCCAAATGCAATTACATTTCCAACAGGAAATCCTTCTCTAGAAGTCAGTCCCAGCCTGAGCAGCTGGACCATGAAGTTCATGGGACACTGGGGGAGAAAGCCATTCCAGGGATGACCCCAAAGTAAAACACCTGTTCCAAAATGGTCACAGTACTGGGATTAGAGCTGAGTTTTTCTTGTATTGGTCTAAGTTTTCCCCTTTGTGTCAGGATGGTGCCATTTTGATTATAGATTCTACTATAGATTCTACTATAATTAGAAAAAAAATTGAAAAATGAAGACTAAATTTAAAAATATCATTTTTAAAATTTTTACTTCAGAAACAAGATCCAACATTTTTTTTTTTTTTAAGTTTAAAGAGGAAGGCCAAACCAGAGTAGGAACATAAAACGAGTCGGTGAGCCCCTGAGTCCCCGCATGTGCTCCCATGGGCCACTGAGGTGGCTCTAAAGATTCTAGCAGCCAATGTGAAAAAGGGATTCCTGAGCAATTCAGTCTGACCTCAGACAGGAACAGACCAATTGCTCTTGAAAAGGTACAACATATCCCGACCCTGGGTGCATATAGAAACCTCTCCTCAAGGTCTTGTAAGAAGACTGATTATGCTGGCCGCAAGGTGGGTTTTTCCGACGGCCTGAGCTGACCAGCCAGGTCTTTCAGACATCTCTCCACTGCCCCTGGGGTTTGCTGAGCCAGGAACGTATGTGCACTCAGGGCAGAGCTACCCAAGTCCGCCTTCTCCATCAATGAACCCTGCCCTGTCCTCCTGTGCTCTTTCTGCAGACAGTTGGTCCTCCTCTAGTTTCTTTCCTGCCTGGTCCTACCGGTTCAACCCAGCATTTAGCTACTTTCCCAGCTCTGCATCATGAACATGGCTTCCCAAACTCAACTGCACCTTTTCCCTTCATGGTGGTGCCTCTACGAATTGGTCAGCCAGTCTTCTATGTCCCTGTGCCTGCTTATGGCCTGGGCCAGGTCCCGCTCCTGTTACCTCTGGTCCTTTCTGCCAGTCACCCTTGGGTTAAATCAGAGGCCAGACAGCTGCTGCCCATTGGGATGGGACAGCCATCTAGAACAGTTCTCCTCAAAACTGTTGCCTCAACCAGTGCCAGTCCACAGGCTGCTTTGTGGGTTATTAGCCCACTGAGAGAGAAGGGCAGCGGCAGACAGCAAGTTTGTTGAGGTTTCACAGCATTTCTGGGATAGCCAAGTGCAAGAGCACTGTATTTGTTCCTCGAGCAAAGTACAGTGACTCTCAGGTATCGCTGACTTAAAGCAAGTCGTATAAGGGCTCAGCTGCCTACTGATCATATGCAGGAGAATCCTTATCAGTGCCTGATGGACTGGAAATCTTTAAAAAGTTCCTTTTCCAAGTTGGTTTGGAGAAACTATCTAGAGCCCTGCAACCACAGATAGTCTTTGTCTAGAATCATTGGGAATTGAGTTCCTACTTTCCAGGCACTGTGCTAGATAAATTGCACATGTTATCTTGTGTAATCATACCCACTATAGGAAGTAAGTACTTTCCTAATCTCCATTTCATGATTAACACAAGGGAGTCCCAGGGTAATTCTTTACATAATTCTTATGTCTTGCAGATGGCACAGGTGAATCAGAAATTCAGACACCAACCTGTTTGAATCTGAAACCCATGCATTTACTCTGGTCCTTCACAGAGTAGCAGGGCAATGTCTGCTGGACTTACGGAGTTGGCAGGAAACCTCAGGCCATTTGCCCCTAATGAGGAGGAGGTGTGGGGTTGCTAGCTCCCGTGCCTTTCCCACCTCCGCTCTTTACAATTAGCACTTGTTATTTCTGATTATAAAACAATTGTTTGCATGGCAACAACCCTGGCAGCTTCTCTCAGTAACCATGGCTATTTTTTAATAATTTGAACAAAGTTGGTTCAAATACAGAATTACTCTGCTTCAGAGGCAAAACCAAACTGACCAGTTGACAAGAGCTTAACTTTTTCTACATCTTAAGAAAATCATAGCAAGATTCAAATACTGCTAGAAAGCAGTTCCATCAACTTGAACAAAGGGTAGAAAGGCAAACAACCAGGTCTGCAGTGCACTGTACTGTTTTGAATCTAAGAAATAACCATGTGTAAACTTTTAAATGTGAATTTTTCCTCTGATTGACAAATAATTCACAGATTGAGAGTATTCGAGTTTTGTGGATTGCATTAAGTCCTCTATTGCTGCTATGACAAATTATCAACAAGTTAGTGACTTAAAAACAATACCAAATTAAATCTTCCAAGTCTATAGGTGAGAAGTCCAACAAAAGTCACCAGCCTAAGATCAAGGTGTCGGCAGGGTACAATGCATTCTAGATGCTCTAAGGGAGAATCCCTCTCCTTGCCTTCGAAGCTTCCAGAAGCTGCCTGCGTTCCTTGCCTCATGGCCCCTTCCTCCTCCTCCAGAGCCAGCTCCATTGAGCTGAGTCCTTCTCATGCTGCCATCTCTCTGACATCTCTTCCAATTCCCTCTTCCACTTTTGCAGACACTGTGATTACATTGCACCCTCACATAACTCAGGGTTACCTCCTTATTTTGAACTCATCATATTGGCAAGCTTAATTCCATCTACACCCTTCATTCCTCTTTGTTGGGTAACATAACACACTCACAGGTTCCAGAGATCAGGATGTGGACATCTTTGGGGAGCTATTATTCTCTCTACCCCAATAGATATAGCAGTTTAGGCAGGTTTCCCAATTTCTCCTCCTCACCCTCAGTCCTGTGATTCTCTTTGGCTTCCTCTTATGGATTCTGGCTATTGGCTAAAGAACATCTTTACAAAGGGGGAAAAAAACTGTGACCCAAAGGCTTTTCCCCAATCTTTATCCTAAACAGTAAGGCTCAGTACTGAGGAAAAAGGTCTGTGGAGCAAGGCTGGGCCAGTTGGGATTTGTTTCAAGGAGATGGGGCTCCAGTGTTAGGGAGACAGGCTAGACAATCAATCTTACTGAGGAGCGAGGGCAAGCAAGGGAGCCAACAGGGCAGGATGGGCTGGGGTGGAGCCAGCCGGACTCAGAGCTGCTGATGTTTCAACTGAGGATAACTTGATGGATGCTGGAGAAAAGGAGCTAGCTCGATGAAGTGTGAACCTTCCCTGAAACACCACTGCAATTATCCCACAAAGACATTTATGTAGCAGGACAGAAAGCAAATCCCCATGATCATCAATAAAAACCAACCAAAGGACATAACTTACCAGGAAGAAATGGCTTCCAGCGCCAGCTGAAAATTGCACAAGAAAGTCACTGAGGCCTCTGCCTGCTTCTGTGGGATGCCGTGGATGGACACGGTGAGGGAAAGGCCCTCAGGAGTCTCGGGCCCTAGGGGGAGAAGGGAGAAAGACACTCCCAGAAAACTAACTTAAATTCCAAACACACCATGACAAGGGCCAAGAATTGTGAGCTGCTTTTTAAAGAGTCAGAGTGGTTTGGAAGAGGTGGGGTGGGGGATCCCTGTGGCCTGAGGAGAGGTAAGTGAGGGGTCAGCAGAGAGAGGCGAGGAAGCACTAAGTGTTTGGGAGTAGAGCTATGCCATTTTATCATCTGTGTGACTCAGGAAGTGACCTCACCCCTTGTGCCTCAGTTTCCCTGTCTGTGGAAAGATGGTGATTGTAGAACTCTTGAGTGAAATATACCCTTTGCTGGGAACATAATTTTCATCTGCTTGTTTGTTCGTTTGTTTTTGTTTTTTTCTGGTAAGAATACTTTATATGAAATCTACCTCTTTAACTGATTAAGTGTCCAATGCAGCATTGTTATGTACAGGCCCAATGTTGTAAAGAAGGCCTCTAGAACTTCTTGCATAACTGAAATTTTGTGCACATTGATTGAGGAGTTGCTAATCAGCATGCTGGTTCTTGTGCTGCAGCCATGAATGTCAGTATACTCAAGGCTTTGCGGACAAAGTAGGACTGAGGCTGAGCCATAAAGAGTTGTCTAGACAGTGAGGAGAAGCAGCAGCCACAAAGGTGAGGCGGTGAGACCCATTCGGGAATGGGAAGAGCTCAGGTTGGGGAGCTGGCGCCTCTGTTCAACAAGGAGGTTGGAGTCAAGTTGCAAAGTGGTCCTGATGCTGCCTCAAGTCCTTCAGGGAGTCCCCAGATGACTGAGAGTAAAGGAGAGGCACTAGGCCATTTGCAGCTTGCACAGAGATATGCTAGAATGCATGGTTTTCTGGGAAAGGTCGAGGACCCTGGCTTGGCAACACTGAGAGCCCATTACCTCACTTGTCAGCTGGGGATGGCAGTCACCTTCCTCAAAGGGCAGGAGTGAGGACTAAATGAGAAAATGTCTTCGAAGTGCTCAGCACAGTGTGCAAGAGTAGATATTCAAAAAGTATTATCTGTTATTATTCCAAAGGGTCTTGATTGTATCTTCTAGTAGTTTTCAAAATTTGTTTCAGTTGATTTTAACAGTGAAATATTTTTTCCCCAAAGAAACCCCACATGGTAGAAGAGGGAAGGCCTGTGTGACTTGAGGGCGCAAGGCCAAGAGCCACCGCACTCGGCCTTCTCCCTCCCTCCAGGACACCACCCTGGAGCAAGGCCTTCTGTGTGCTCTTCCAACCTGGTCTGGCCTAGCCACTCTACTGGGGAGGCCCAGGAGGAGCAGCACCTTAGCCAGAGCCAGGCCTCATGAGCTAGTTTGGTTTCTGCACAACCAGTTCATCGAATTGCCAGTTCAATGAGTCAATTTTGATAAAAGTCAATGCACTGAATGTCAGCCCACAAAATGCCAAGTCACCAAATGACTAAGTCTGAGTTTCCCAAGTCGTCAAAACTTGCTTCAACTTTATTTATTGAGTTTATAGGTGCACAGGCAGGGTGTTGGGGAGCCTGAACTCTTTAGTGGGAGACCTCCTATCCTCAGCATAACCCTCAGGTCTCCTTCTCTCTGCCCCCCAGTTCCCACCCTGTGTACCACCAGCCTGCCCCTCCCTCCCCCAGTCTCTTCCTCACTGCCTGTCGGTGCTCTGCGTTTCCATCCTGAGCCTCTACCCTCTGTCCTCTGATCCTTAGACACTTCCCCGTGGGGTCCACAGCCCAGACTGTGTTCTCAGGTGACCCTTCTCTTCACCTTCCTCCAGCAGAGGGGTTTTCCTCTGATCTTACTCCCTGAGCTCTGGCCATAGGAAGCTTGGGCAGACACAGGATGAATGGTTCTTAAAAGTATTATTCTGAAGGCAAAAGGAAAGCTAATTAATTCATTTACCAGTTTAAAATAAACTCCTCCTTTTTTTTTTCCAATGAGGGCACAGATATCTTTTTTTCCCCCAACCAGAACATCAGGGTTTTTTTGTTTGTTTTGTTTTTTAATTCAATTATTTGAACTTGCTGTTTGGCAAGTTGACCATATAATGAATTGCCTATTGGCAGATTGGTTTTCAAAAATGTGACCTAAAACTGAAACTCAAGACCCAGATTTCCAGTCCAGTTCACTTCTAAATATTTCTTAATATGCACTGGTAAACACAATCAGTATGTGTTTATACTGGTCAGTATGTATATAATTGATATGGTTAAATTTGGTTTCTTTTCTCTCTTTATTTTTGGCAGCTTTGCTTTTCCAAAATGTATTTTCTAATTTATTTTCAGGCTTACAAAAATGCAGTGTATTTAAGATGTTAATGGCCTCATTTTAGTTTGCACATATTCTTGTTAATAATGAAATCTACTTAATGTGAGTTAAAACTAAAACCTTGTCAGAGTAATTCACAGACATTTAAAAACTGTGTAACCGTTCTAGGAGGATCCCTGTTAATATCCTCAAGAACTTTCAATGATTATACTAAGTAGGCCTTGGTATTAACAGAAATAGCAAACAAATTAAAATTGGACTCAGCAACAATTGGGAGAAATGAATATGCACACCCTTCAGCATGCAATTGAGTCTAGTTGTTCGGGTGCCTCCTACACATTTAGAGAGAACATCTTTATTGAATAACCATCATGCTAAGTATCACTTAAGACTGGTATTGAGTCATCTGACTTCACTATATTTCTTTCAGGAATGCACGAGAGAACAACATCAATCAAATTTAAAATAATGCAATCCTCAATTGGTAGTCATGTTAACAGCAATCTCTATTTGTAGTGTATAGCAAATTTCCACGTGAGCAATGTAATTTACAAGGAATGCACATTTTATTAAAATTCCAGCCAAGGAGACATCTTAAAAACCAATCTCAGATGTTGGAGGATATCTTGACGATCCATAAGAAATGTCAAAATGATCCCCACTTCCACAGTGGATTACAACTTCAAGAAGAGTGTCCATTACTGTATGGATAAATCTCTCTTCAGGTTTAATCTGTTTGAGAACTCAGCTTATAATACAAGAAAACCACTTTGCCATATATTTGTATATAAAAATATGATTTAAGGTGAATTAATACATTATCCTATTTAATCTTCACAACAATCATTGGTAGTAAGTGCTATAATCACCACTCAGAAGATAAGACATCGGAGGCTCAGAGAGGCTGTGACATTTCCAAGTTTGCAGAGCTAATGAGAAGTAGACAAGCGTCAAATTTCAGTCTCCTGGCTCTGAGAAAATAATAAGTTAAAGCAACAAACATGCATCGTGTGCCATATACCCAGATCCTTCTTCTGTTCTCTCTCCCTTTTTCCTCTCTTTTCTTTCTTTCTTTCTTTCTTTCTTTCTTTCTTTCTTTCTTTCTTTCTTTCTTTCTTTCTTTCTTTCTTCAGCTTTATTGACATATGATTGATATAGAGCATTGTGTAAATTTATGGTGTGGCACTAACTCTGACCCATCATCTGTCACCTGAATGATTTCAACAACTTCCTGATGTATTTCCCTGCCCCAAACCTCAACGTTTCATCCACCCCAGGGCGCCTCATCAATCTCTATGAAATGCCTGATGATCATCTCATGCCTCTGCCCAAAACTACTTAAATGGCTCCCCCTCATTCAAAATAATGAAGTTCAGTCTTCTCAACAGGACATACAAACCCTTTATGATTTCTCTCCGATGCCCCACACCTCTACTCCTATACCCACTAGAGTTCTGCCATGCACTCTCTCCTCTATCTGAGATGGTCCTCCTCTTTGGGACCTGGTAATATTACCCAAGGCCAACTGAAAATTCTCTTGGTGAAGCCTTCCCAGGCACTCAACCATGATCTCAGACAGTTTGTCATCCTTTTCTTGGGGAGCCATCTATTTAAACAGCCTTATTGTTTCATAACAAGATCTGCTGTCCATCTCTCCAACAGCACACTGCACTTCCAGCTCCATAAATCAAGAACTAATCCACTCTTACTGTCTGTGTGTGTCATCTCACCCATACCCACTTGTTTTTGTTTCTTGATGTGCTAGAACAGGAATCGGCAACCTATACCTCACATGACCTGATGCCTGTTTTTGCAAATAAAATCGTATTGGAATCCAGTCATGCTTGTCTATTTACATATTGCCTATGGCTGCTTTGCAATCCAAAGACAGAATTGGATAGTTGTAACAGAGAATGTATAGATTATAAAACTGAAAATGCTTATGATCTAACCCTTCACAGAAAATTTTTACTGATCCCTGCACTGGAAGTAAAGTAAAAAATTAAAGTCAAGTTCACTTGTAGCCCTGCTGAGCCAAGGGGGAAATCCCTACGGGGTGTCAAGGGCTTGAGTTTCCATCTAAGTTCTGGGATAGGCTTACTCTTTACATGTTGGACAAATTCCCCTGTTGGAATCTCAGTTTCCCTGTCTATATAGTAAGAAAGTTAGACTGGATCAGTAGTTTTGAAACTAGAACTCTTTCCCCCAAAGTAGTCTAGTGCATAGCAAGTCCAGTGTGTAAAACAAAGACAAGAGCTATTCTGATAAGGGCTGGGGTGGGAGAGCAGAGTCCTAACTCCTGATCGCCCAGCCTTTCCCTTGTTACACAGGGCTTCTGAAGGGGTCTCACAGTCCCCCACAGCCCCAAATGCAAAGGCCCTTGATCTAACAATTCTCCGAGTCCCTTCCATAGTCACTGAGCATGATTCCGAGCCCCAGGCACCATGTACATCTCCCAGACTGACAGCCCTTCAAAATCAAACTTTGTCTTTTACATCTTTTTTTTTTTTTTTTTCAAAACCAAACCACAGCTTGAACCACAGAGATGGATTGAAAAGGAAATAATTAAATAAATATTACCAGACATTTCTCCTACTTAGTCATAAAACAGCCTAAAGTATATCTTATGCATTCTGGAATGAGCTGGCACTTTCTGTGATCTGTCTTGGGCATTTTGAAACACAAAAGGTGAGTGTCAGCTTTGGGGAGATGTACAACATGAGGGATTGCCACTCCAGTGACAGCTCTCCTGGGAACAGTGGTCCCTCGAAAGGCATCAGGCAGGTAATGACATTGTGAGTTATTTGTTGCCTGAGCAGGGACTATTTTAAGCAGCTCATGGGTATTTTGGAATTGCATCAGAGAATATTTTGGAGGGGGCTTCCAAGAAAGACAGCTGGTCAGAGGTCCTGAGCGTTCAGAGCTCTGGACCAGAAGTCAGGGCATTTGCATAGTCTTCCTTCTGACACGCTCCATGTACCTGTGGCAAGTGCTCTGGGCTCTCTGGGGCCTGGCTCTCTTATCTGTGAAATGAGTAGGTTATACCAGATAATTACGTCGGACTCTATGCTAAGCCTTGCATATAATAACTCAATGCTCACACATCTTCTGTAAACATAAGATCTCCATTTTATGAAAAATATAGAAACCAAGTCTTAGAGAAGTTAAGTAACTTACCCAAAATTGCACAGCCCATCAGTAGAAAGACAAGGCTTTAAACTAGCTATAGGAAAGAGCTCATCAAAATGGTTAAACTCTGAAGTTAAATGGCTCTGAAGTTGAATAGCTTCTGTTTGAATCTTGGTTTTGCCACCCATAGAGTATGACACTAGTCAGTTTGCTTAAGTACTTTAATTTCAATTTCTTTCTCTAGATAATGAGTATGAGGGCACTACATGCTTAATAGAATTGTGTAGAGGATTAGATGAAATGATTTTTGTAAAACATCTGGTAGATACTGAGTCATAATTAATGGTAGCTATTATTGTCATCTGGCTAATTCCATAATCCATGTTATTAATCACTCTGTAAAGAAATCAAACTTTCTGTCTCTTTTCTGATAGGATTTCTTATCAGTGTCACCTCTGACCCATATCAGGCCAAAGCCAATGAAGGGTCAATTTTTTGCCTCATCCCATCCTTAATCTCTCAGCAGCATTTGGCATTGCTGAACATTCTTCCTTAAGATATTTTCTTCTCTAGGCTTTTCGGACACCACATTTTTTCTGGTTTTCCTCCTACCTTAGAAGTAACTCCAGCTCAGCCCCTCTGCCAAATGCCCCCTTTCTCAGACTTCTAAAAGTAAGATCTCCCCCAGGTTCTGTTCTCCTGCTCTTCTCTTCCCCACCAACATTTGTTTCTAAGTTTATAACATTTAGTCCCATGGTTTCAAAGGAGCTGACAACTCTCAAATTTCTCTCCCCACCTGACCTAACCTCTAGGCCCCCAATGTCCTCATGTTTATACTAGGCTGTCTCAATAGCACCTCAAAGCCTGCATGTCCTAAACAGAAATGTTGGTCTTCTCTCTACTCAAATTGCTCTCCTCCCTCTAACCTATGCCAATAAATGCACTCACCATTACCCGGTGCTCAAGCCACAAACCCAGGTGTCATCTTGATTCTTCTCCTTCTCTCCCACCCTACATCAAGTTCATCAGTAAGTTCTTTCTGCTGTACTCCAAAATATATACCAAACCTGACATTCTTCACCACGCTCAGTGTTTCAAGCCTAGTCAAAGCCACTATCACCTACTTTCTGGGTGTCTCTGACAGACTCCTTTTAACCCTGATATGCTTCCTTATGAGCATTTGAATACAATTTTATTTGTTTTAAAAACAATTAGTGAGTTTTAATCCTAAGTATCCCTAAGGATCAACTGTTATTTAATCTAAGACTCAAGCACTCTCTACTCAATAAAGTTGTGTTTTTTATTTCCTGTGTTAAGAATGGAACAAGTCATGAATAAAGTGAATTTCATGATTTATGAAAACTGGAAGAGAATTTAAGCCCAGCTGCTATTCTATCCATCTCCTCCTCACGCTGCCTCCACCACCTGACCCTAATCAATCAACTTACACACTGAACTTTCCTAGATTTGCCAGGATCTGTCTGTTCATAAATGATGCATTCATAATGATAGGCCATGCTGGAAGCTCTGGCCTAGGCAAAATGAATGCACTGGAATCAACCAGTTAGGACCACGTTAGGACAGAGAAATGGACCCCATGCAACAGGCTAGGCTAACAACACAAAATGTCTAGGAAGGTATAGCAAACTCAATTCTAAACTAGCTGAACGCAGAAGCTGTGGATTAGATTAGACTGGACTAGATTAGATCAGAGTGGCTTGGGAGAATGATGACCCTGGGTTTCAAGAGGGCAGTGAAAGCCTGTGTTGACACTCATTCAACAGATGCTTTGAGGAGCCACTGCAGCTCGTTAGAAATGGATCCATTTTCAAATCGATATGTCCAATAACAGTTTGGATATCCCAGATCAAACTATGTAAGGCCAAAAGAAGACTAAGTTTCAGACCTCATCTAGGATTAGAAATATTACATTTTGAGGCCCAAAACATCCAGATTGGTTCATGAATGATTTTTTAACACATGATTCAATAAACCTACCCAACACACACAATGACTGCTGCAAAGGCTAACTGCTTTCAATTCCTTTGCTTTTTCTCCTGAAACAATATCATCTCAGTTAAACACCACTCACATCAGGATCTCATTCTCTGTTTCTCAGATTAACAAAAATGGAAAGGAAAACCTTTATTCATATCAGAATACATTTTTAAATCATAGCTCATGCAAATATGTAGTGAATACTTATCAAATATTTTATTCTACTCATTAATTCCTGAGGGAACCAGTGAGATGTTGACACTGGTTCAAATAGCCTTTAAGGCAATTTAGCAAAGGACTATTAGAACAAAATTTCTGGACTAGACACAAACCATTTAATGTCCACTAGACTCTAAACTTTGGTGTTATCTGTTTCATGGAGAAGCAATCATTTGCATCCCTACTAAACAAAAATCTATAAAAGTTGGCATGTAACTTCACTAAATCTGGACACTTTAATTGATATTAAATAATGAGTTGAGCAAGAGAAACTCCTCTAAATTTGGGTGGGCTTGCTCCTATAGGACTTTGAATGGACATGCCAACACTCCCCCAGCCACCTGCATTTTGTTTTTGTTTGTTTGTTTGCTTTATTTCCAACTTTTGGACAGCAGTCTCTCTACCATCCTCCTGGTACCATAAATAAATCTCCCAAAGGCTGGTGTCAGTATGTTTGGCCTGATTACTCCCATAGGTGCAAAAAAGGGTGCTTGTTAGCCATGCACGCCTCCTTACACTTGCTCTGCAAACCTAGAGCCCTTCTGTATGAAGCCACTTCTGCACAGAAATTGCCCTAAATAATCTTGCACTGGACTTTTGAAAACCTCTAATTTTTGCTCTTCTATCCTAAAGCTAAAGCAACAAGCACAAGGACACCCCACCAGATTTTACCTGATGGTATATATATCTATATTTCAGGATACATTTTTTTCTTCTTGAAGTTCCCCAAACTTGTGAAGCCCCCTGGACCAACAGGTGAGCTTCCTTATCAACTGTGACATTTGGACCCTATAAGTCAAATACCAAGCTAGTGTCCTTGGGAGCAATCTGTAGTCATTGGCTCCACCTGGCAAGTCAGTAATTGTGTTAGAGCTCTCAAGAGAAACAGAGCCAATAGGATATACATATATAGAAAAAGATTTATTATAGGAATTGGCTCATGCAATTATGGAGACGGGAAGTCCCACAATGTGCTGTCTGCAAGCTGGAGATCCAAGAAAGCTGATGGTGTGATTCAGTCCGAGTCTGAAGCCTTGAAAACCAGGGGTGGTAACAGAATAAATCCTAGTCAAGGGCAGAAAAAGATCATTATCCCAGCTCAAGCAGACAGGCCAGAAGCAAAAGAGGGTACATGCTTCCTTCCTCTGCCTTTTTGTTCTATTCTGGTCCTCAACAGATTGGATGCTGCCCACCCACAGTGGGGAGAGAAATATACTTTACTCAGTCTACCAATTCAAATGCTAATCTCATCCAAAAACACTCGTACAGACACACTCAGATATAATGTTTAATTTGAGCACCCCAGGGGCAACCATAAAGTAACCATCACAGTAATTTTCCTTAAAAGTGACCGTGTCATACCCAATTAAAAGAGAATCCTCTTCAAATGCGACATTTAGTTATGGCATTGGTGGCGCAATTGATTTGTCCAGGTATATTTTGGTAAAAAAAAAAAATAACAATACAGATTCTTATAAACCCATGCGTAAACTATATTGCTATACAAAAATTAAGATACTCAGTAAAAGTATTTATTTCCAAACTCTGGGATTTTGGGTAAGAAGCAGATACCATTAAAAGTTTCGCTTCAGTTTAAAAGCAGATTCCACTAAATTGAGGGTTAGTGAAGAAATAAGAGAAAATGTTTTCTCATTATGTCCATAAAATATAGAACATTAAAGCAGCATCAACAATATTCCAAACAACAACCCAAATTAAATTTCCCTCATTGGTGTATTCAGTCACACATAATTCTCATTCTGCTGCTTCTGGGGAAGCAGTCTGCTTTTCTGCAGTAGACTAAAAGGAGTCCTTGAAATTCAGACTCTGTCTAGTGATGTAATCTGAAAGTAGTTTCAGCTATGTCAGCTCAGAAGCCTGTACCCAAGAGTCTATTCTTAGACATATCAATAGTTTAAAGTGTTTGGCACAATCCTTTTCCAGGAGGCTCTGAATCTGACCTTTCTTGTTAAAGACGCAAATTCCAGCTTGTAGAACCTTCAGGCAAGCATCAGAAGAAACCAGAAACCTCTTTGGTTATGAAACTAAAGGACCGTGCTTAATTTATCACAGTAATCCAGTGATTTTCAACCCTTTTCATCTCATTGAACACATAAACTAATTATTAAAATTCTGCGGCACACCAAAAAATATATTTTTTGCTGAACAGACAAAAAACATAGGTAAAATTTTGATTCATTCACACCAAATGGCTATTGTTTGGTTGGCTGTTGCCATGTTTTATGTTTGACAGTCTAGGGGGAAAGAGGTCAGTGCCCCTGACTAAATAGACGGGTATCGTGTGTTTTAAAAAGTCTTGCAGCACGCTAGTACACCTCTTGTGGCACACTGGTTGAAAATCACTGCAGTAATAAATAATATCACGATGGAGAAGAAAATTCTATACTGGAATAGAGTGCCTCACTATTTCCTCAGAGTCTGAGTGTCGATTCCCCTGAGGGTAAGAGCATATGAACAGCAAGAGTACTGGCCAGACTCCAGGGTATTCCTGTAAAGTTCACAACTTCTGAAATTAATAATATTTTAACTATAAAAACTTAACTTTAAAAAAAAAACCTGGACATCTCCTTTGATCTGTCAATTTTTTCCATGCAGCTCTTATGTTGCATTGATGTAGAGGAATGGAGCAAACTAAATAAATAAAAACCTAATTGTTTTTAGGACCTGTTTTCATAGGTGAAATAAAAAATCTTTGTGATTTCCAGGAGAACTCTTAAAAATTTAAAGTATGGTTTTAGGTGTAAAGACTGTCCTGGGAATGTCATTTTATTTTTCTCCATCTAATATCCAAACTCAGACAAAATCAAAAGAGTGATCAAAAAAGATTTAGCGACTTGATTAAGATGAGAACATGGGTGTCTAAGGGAAACTATTTGGCTACTTATTTGATCAAAGTTATGATGTAGTTTACAATATTTTAAAGGCAACATGGTTGTAAGGACCCTGAGCTTGTCCACAAAGAAAAATCTTTGTTGTTTGTTATTGTTTTTAAATAACCAAAGATGTGATTAAGTCAACACGAAGACCAGAAAATCCTTCCAGTGAGACTCAGAATCTTTATCTAGGTGGATAAGAGCTGTAAAATCAATTTATCTTTTTGACAGAGAGAAAGATCAGTTAAAGTCATTAATTAATATAATAATAACAGAAAAGATTTCATGAGTTTACTTTTCTTTTTTATGTAATATTGGGAATAAGCCTATCAAAATTGAGCTAACTTTGCCAAAGTTTTAACATGTTTTGTATCCTCTTTTCAGATTCTGGTATTATAAACATAGACAAATAAAATTCAGTTCTTTCATATTCTCTGCATCTTGCTCTACATATCCACTAAGCTCTTATATTTTGGAACAAACTGGCATTTTAGGACAAATCAACTCTATATTTTTGAAAAGCAAAACCTAATCCCATCACCTTGTGTATGTAGTTATATTTCTCTACCAAATCTCTTGTTCTAGTATAGCTTTGAGCACCAATATCATTTTATTGAGGTATAATTTACATAGTCAAATTCACCCTTTCCTAGTGGACAGTCTGTGATACCTGACATGCATTCAAATCTGGTAACCACCACCACAATCAAAGCCTAACACAATTTTTTACACAATACCCTCAAGCCCCTCAGACTCCTTTTAAATCATCTCTTCACTCCCCTTCCAGCCCTGGAAACCACTGACCCATTTTATGTCCCTAGAGTTTTGCCTATTCCAGAATGCCCTATACATGGAATCCTACAGTATGTAGCCTTTTGAGTTTGGCCTTCCTCACTTAGCATAGTGTATTTGATGTCCAGCCTTGTAGTTGGGAGTCTCAGTCCTTTCTACTGCTAAGTAGTATTCTACTGTATAGGTGTACAACTGTTTGTTTTTCCCTTGACAACTTGAAGGACACTTGGAGTATTTCCACTTTTGAGCAATTTTGAGTAGACTACAAATATTTGTGCTCAGGTTGTTGTATAAACATAAGTTTCTCTTTCACATGGGCATATTCTGGAGTGAGGCTGCTGGATCTCATGGCTTACCATAGTTTATTTAACTGACAAACTATTTTCAAAGTGAATGTACTATTTTGCATCCTCACAGCAACATATGAGGTTTCAGTTGCTTCACATTTGCACAAGCACTTGGTATTATCAGGTTTTTGTTGTTAGTTGGTTGGTTGTTGCTGGTGGTGGTGATCTTTAGCTGTTCTAATAAGTACATACTGGTATCTTATTATGGTTTTAACTTACATATCCCTGAAGACTAATAATGATGAACATATGCTTATTTGCCCTTCATATAGCTTCTTTGATAAAATATCTGTTTAAATCTTTTGACTAATTTCTAACTGGGCTGTTTGTTTTCATTCTGTTGAATTTAAAGAGTTCTTAATATAGTCAAGATGCAACTCCTTTATCAGATACTTGTTTTGCAAATGTTGTATACCAACATGTGCCTTGTGTTTTCATTCTTTTGATAGTATCTTCTGAAATCAAAAAGTTTTAACTTTAATAAAATACAATGTATTGTTTTTCTTTTTTCAGGGTTCATGGTTTTAGTGTCATATAGAAAAAAATTTTGCCTCTCCCAAGGCAAAATTCTCCTATGTTTTCCTCTAGAAGTTATACAGTTTAAGTTTAATACAAGGTATGGATTGAGAGCAATCATCCAATTGTTACAACACTATTGAAAAGGCTATAATTTCTCTATTATTGCCTTTGCACCTTGTCAAAACAAATTCACTATATATGAAGGGTCTGTACCTGGACTCCCTATTCTGTTCCATTGATTTATACATTTATTTTTTTTGCTAATGCCACACCATTTAATCAGTGTAGCTTTGTAATAGTGTTGAAATCAGATAGTGTGAGTTCTCCAACTTTGTTGCTTTTTAAACATGTGTTTGCTTCCCTGTCTTCTTTGCTTTTCTGTATTAATTTTAGAGTCAGCTTGGCAATTTCTACAAAAGTCCTTGTGGGTTTGACTGCTGTTCTGTTGAATTTATAGATAAATTTGAAAACAATTGACATCTTGACACTACTGAGTTTTACCTCCCAGGAACTTCTTTCCATTCATTTAGGACTTCTTTTATTTTCTTGATCATGGTACTATAGTTTTCATCATACATATGTTTTACATAGGTGTTAGACTTATACCTAAATATACATACATTTATATTTTATGGTTTTTCATGTCATTACAAATGGTAGCAGGGTTTCTTAAATTTAATGCCCAACTCTTCATTGCTAATCCAGATAAAAATATAACTAATTATTATATATTGACTTGTATCCTGCATCCTTGCTAAACTCATTTATTAGTTCTAGGATCCTCTTTGTAGATTATTTGGGATTTTCTATGTAGACAACCATGAGAGTGCAGACATTTCTAATCCAAATGCTTTTTTTTTGTTCTTGTTGTTGCCTTTTTCTTGCCTGATTGTGCTGACTAGCACCTCCAGAATGATGATGAACACAAATGATTAGTACAACCACCATCCATACTAATCAACTTTTAATTGAAATAATTCAATTTAACTCAAATTATTTCACCCAGAAAACTAACAGGAAGTTCACTGGAAAGTTACTGTCATACACAAACATTTCAGTAAACTAAGTTCATAAGTAAATATAACAAAGTTATCTATAGCTGCATACCTCTTTGCTCCTTCTTAATGTGACAAAAATGAATGTTTATTTAACATGACCCAAAAATATACGCAGTCTTTTTTTGTGCTTTACCTACTAGTGCAAATTTATTATTAAGGATACGATTCAGTAATAACAAAATACAAGGGTTGCATAGGACAAGATATGGGGGAGCTTCTACATTGTCTGTTGGCAAGTTACCTTCCCAAAACCTCAATGCATTCACGAGCCCAGAAGTTCTCCAAACCTTGTTGTTTAGGGGTTTTGTGGAGGTTTCATTACATAGGCACAATTGATTAAATCTTTGGCTATCGATGGTTAACTCAATCTCCAGCCCTTTTCCTTTCTTTAGAGGTGGGGATTGGGGCAGAAAGCTCTAATCTTCTTATGATACCCCATCTTACTGGGGACCAGCCCTAGGTGTCTCCAGTAACCAGATATCTCAACAGAATACAAAAGACACTTTTATCATCTTCAGATTCCAAGTTTAGAGTTATGAGCCAGGAACCTGGACAAAGGCCAAGTATTTATTTTCTATTATACCACAGCACAAGAGACTGGACAGCAATTTTCTTTCTTATAATAGCCTAATCTAATTTTCTATCAAGGTTATGTTGGCTCCATAATAAGAGTTGGGAAGTATACTCTGTTTTCCTATTCTCTGGAACAGTGTGTACAAGACTGGTGTTATTTAAATATTTGCAAGAATTAGCTGGTGGAGCCATATTGGCTTAGAGTTTTCTTTGTGGGAGGTTCTTGAATAACAGATTCAACTTATTTATTAAATATTAGATATTCAGTTTTTCTTTTCTTCAGTTGGCTTTGGAAAGTTACATTTTTCAAGAAAATTTTTTATTTCATCTAAATTGTCCAACTTGGGGTGTAATGTTTAAAAAATAATATTCTCTTATTAAACCTTTTGATGTATGTAGGATCTGTAGTTGAGGCAAGAATATTAGAATAGGCAACAAAGGCTTGGAACTCCACCCCTCCCCCTTTCCAGCTTGGCTGGAACATCAAAGATGTGACCTTCACCGACCACCTGTTCCCCAGATTCTCCCTCCCCAATTTCCTATAATTGAGAGAACCAAAAAAAAAAACCCCGGCTATCTGGAGAAGAAGGACAAGGATGGGCCACATTGGCAGTCACTCCAACAACATCAGAAGCTGGGGACCACCCTATCCTTCCCCTTGCCCATGCTTAATAAAAAACTTCCATATCCTTCCCCTTGCCCATGTTTAATAAAAAACTTCCATACAGCTCCATGGGTGCGTCTCATTCTCCAAGGTCACTCACTCTCACTTCTCGAGTGTGTACTATGACTTTCATAAATTTACTGTGCTTTGCTAAATCTTTCTGTCACAGTCTCAAATTCCATCTTGGGCCATGACAAGAACCTGGATTGGGCTGAGACCTACCAGGCTGCCACCCAGCATTATAGTAACATCCTTTTTCATTTCTAATATTGGGAATTTGAGTTTTCTCTTTTTTTTTTTTTGTGGATTAGTATTGTTAGACATTTACCAATTAAAGATATATTTTCAAAGAACCAACTTTTGACTTTGTTAATTTTCTCTGTTGTATGTTTATTTTTTATTTCACTGTTTATGATCTGATCTTTATTATTTTATTCTTTCTAGTTTCCTTAAATTTAATTTGCTGTTCTTTTAATAAGTTCTTGAGACAAAAGAAAAAATCTTTGATTTTCAGCCTTTCCATTCTTCTAATATGTATATTTTTAGGGTTATATATTTCCCTCTAGGTTCTGCATTAGCTTCATTCTGTGAGATGTTGTTGTTGTTGTTGTTTTGGCAGCTACTGTCTCAGGTTTATTTGTACAAATAGTACAGGAGGATGTCAGCCCCAGGCAAATAGCAGCCCAGGGGTCACGCCAGTCCTTCGTCCTTAAATTGGCAGACAGAGGCGTCAACTCTGAAGCCTTTGTGGGGGGCTGGCCACCTTTGGGAGACCGAGCCAGAGCTGGACTGGAGCCTGAGCTGGAGCTGCAGTTGCATCCTGGGCCTTGGTTTGAGCCTTGGTGTTGGACTTTGGCCAGCAGAGCCTTAGATCCTTAAAGATGTGGGCACTAGTACATTTCCCAATGCAGGCAAGTTGATTAAGTTTGTGGCCTTGGTCCTCTGAGATCTTGGGCTTTACATGGGTCTTGATCTCAGCATGTGCACTCATGGCCTTAGTGTTGTTGGCCTGCATCTTCTTCAGGCCCTTTTTGTTGTGCTCCTCAGCAAAGTTCATGTTCCTCAAGAGCTTAGGATCTACCCCTTCAGAGATTCATATCTTTGTGATTGGGGTTTCTCGATGCCTTTGCTGTACCATTTTCAGGACTGGTTGTCTGCAATGTGGTTCTTAGATTTGGCCATACCTGCACCAAAGCCCACAGCTCATGAAGTGCCTGTGAACTCAAAAGACTGGAGCAGATGGGGCCACCTCTCTTTAGCATATAAAATAAGGTCAAATATATACCTTTAACATTTAAAATTATGATTAGTAATTAGTTTCATTATTCATTCTTATTCAGAAATTTTCTAGGTAAAAAAAACTTATTCAATAACTCAATTTAATATTAACTCAAGGTTTCGAGTTACTTGAGAATGTTGGAAATTATGTCCAAGTTGATATACTACAAAGCATAAATACTGCTATGAATGCATTTTTCAGAATCATTCATTTTAATTAAACAAAATTTATATTTTTCAAAATCTTTTCTTTTTGTCCTCACCCAGGGACATTTTTTCATTTCCTTTAGAGAGAGGAAAGGAAAGAGAAAGGAGAGAGAGAAACATCGGTGCAAGAGAGAAGCATCGATTGGTCACCTCTTGTACATGCCCCAACTGGGAATGATACATACCTTGACCAGAGATTGAACTCACAACCCAGGCATGTACCCTGACTAAGAATCAAACCTACAACCTTTCTGTTAGGAGACAATTTTTCAAGCAACCAAGCCACACAGGCTAGGGCACATTTTTCATAATCTTAAATGCCACGTAGAAGTAATGTTAGTTAATTTGATCCATAAACCAACATGAAAAAACTAGGAAGTTCATGAGGGAAAAAAATGTCTATACTAATAAAATCAAGAGTAAGGCATATACTTATTACTTATTTTTAAAGCCAAAATTATTGAGCCAGCCCAATTTTCCCAAGATTCATCTCAACTACGTGAAGTTGGATTCTTACATTAAAGTGTTTATGAGCTAATGTTTTCATTGAGAAGCATTTTCTAACTCTAGTACTAGATTTAGTTTTCTTATTTTCTGCCAATTGTAGTTCTTGTAAAATGTAGTTTCCTTCTTTTCTGTAAAGTTGGGGAATACAAGATTTATGTAAGATTTATCAATTTCTGAAAACTTGTCAGATCAGAGCTTCTTTATTTTAAGATGTAACAAGCTAAGCTGGAGGTAAGAAAACATTTAATATTTGTAAAACAAGACATCAAGGCCTCTTCTGGATCACAGACATATGAACCTGCAGATACACAGGGAGCTCATAACTTCAACTCTACAGCTTCAGCCTCAACTTAAAAATAATATCAGAAACACAAAAATTCACTGGTTCATATCTCAAAAAAACACTATTCTTTTCAGTGAGCATGGCATTCCTAATGGATTTGCGCCCACAGATAGACAAGCATACAAACGAAAGAAACAAAGCCTATCCAACCAGAAAGTCTGTCTCACTTGGCAGGGAATAGATCTCCAGCATCCATTTACAAGATTGACAAATGATCAGACTATAAAACCAAATTTCCAATTATTGTTAATATAATAGAAACAAAAAAAAAAACAGAAACTCAACAAAAAAACATAAAATCTGTAGACATGAAGAAAGGAAGAAATCTGGAGAAAAGGAGTGTCAGCGAAGTTAGAGTTTTATTACTACCTGGGCTTCACTCTGGAAGCAAGCAGAGAGATGTGCTTGGGCTTGCGTGGCCCTTGAGGTTCGCCTCTCAAGCAGCACAGTGTAATCAGCTCTGTCGGGTTAGTCCGTTTGGGCATCTCTGTAGAGCAACCTACAAAAGGTATAACTGTCAAAAAGATAAAATCTTGACTCTCATGTAAATATAGGAAGAACACATGTCAAAGATTTTATTCAATGCATTCATTAATTAAGAAACTAAGTAATATGTTAGTTAAGATTTGTTCAAAGGACATTTGAAAAGCTAGATATTTCAGGATGATTTGCTAAAGAAGTGGTAGGATGTGATTTCTGGTTTAGATACAAAACCATTTAAAGATCAACAGGGTGATAAACTAACATTTGGGGCTATCAGTTCAGTTGGACAGAAATTACTGGTGTCTCTACAAGACAAAAATTTCACATAGTCTGAACCTTTTACTGATAATAAGCAGAGAAGTGAACAAAAGAATACATGCCCCCCCTTGGGTGGAACTGGGGCCATTCATGGCATTCAAAGGACATGCCACTCACATTTTTGCCTTATTTCCAAGTTCTGGACAATATTTCTTAACAGTAAAAAAAAAAAAAAAAAAAAAAAAAAAAAAAAAAAAAAAAGGCTGTACTATTTGGGAGATAAAAGCTTCATGCCATTGTGTCCTTGCAGAGTAAAAATGGTAAAATTGATTGCTTTTGATTTATGAAAAGACATCCACTTCCCTTTGCCCAAGACCACAAAGCTATAGCAGGTCAGGGCTGAGGCTAGAGCTCAAAATTTCAACTTCCACCATTCTGCATACATTGTTTGAAATAGTACTCCCTAAAGAAGGTCAACTGGTTTTTTCAAGACAGATCAATAAAATAAGGGAAATAGATACTCAATGTTAATTCACAAGCACCTATTAGAGGAAGCTGATTGAGATAGAAGGGATTAAAAAGAACATACGTCTCTCTGAAAGGAAGGAAAGTCATTCAAAATTTGAAGTTCGTAACAGTAAAATGCCCCTGAGTAGTGTCCTCTGTGTGTGTGTGTTTGCGAATGCCTACTTCCAAGGAAATTGTAGGCCTCCACCTAAGGGGAATCCCATTTGGCTATGTCCCTAGCCTGCCCAATCACTCAGGAAAGCCGCCAGTAAGGGATGTATTTGGATCTAAAAATGAGACTCATGGATTTGGTTCTCAGTCCCGGAACTCACCCTTGGAATTTTTAGTTTATACTTCTCTCTCTGCTTTAAAAACAAAGTGAAGATGAACAGAAAGCTGTGATATGATTCATTCAGGTTTCTGCACCACTAAAACAATGTGTTTCAAACTGCAAGAACATATATTTTTAACCTTTATATATCAAAATAAAACACAGGTACAGAAACAGTTGTACCACCTAGTGAATCACTACAAGGTGAGCATTGCAGTTATGATCACTGGGGCCAAGAACCTTGGCCAACCATCCTAGACACCTACTTCCTTCCTCTGAAAGTCACCCAGCTGGACCATGTTTGCAGTGGAAAATATAAGTGGGTACGAAAGAAAGCTAAGCATTGTATTCCAACATTTCTGTTGCAAATAACTTTTATCCTAATGTATCTGCATGTATATTTATACTGGGCCACAATTTCTCACTGGTCACAGTAAAAAAAGTTTGATAGCTACGTCATGCCTACTGGACTACTGGGACCAGGGGAAACTCCATGATTTTGTTAGTTCCCCAAAAGCAGGGGTGGATGCAGGTTCAGAAGTCATGTGCTCCCCACGGTTATTTTACAATAACTGCAGGAGCTTCTTTGCTCACGTATCAGAACATTTTAGAAAACATAAAATATTTTTAAAGAAGATGAACTATCTGTCCATATTATGCAAAAACTTAATATGGAATATTATAAAGAAAGCAATTAATCCACACTTAAAACTAATTGCCTAACCCAGTGGGTCTTTAAATTATTCATTAGTGCTATTTAAAAATAATTGCAGTTTATGAGGAAAACCCATTATGGATTTCTTTTAAGAACTAAAAAGAAAGGATTTCCTTTTTTATTTACCAACTGCTTACAGCTCTGGAAACCAACCCATTTTTAAACCAGTTTAATATTCTCATTATCCCCTCCCAATCTAATTAACTTTAACATTTATCATACCCATACTTCATGAAATTCCCTGTAATAGATTCTAAATTCACAGAGAGGACAATGGTATTCTTCTAAAAGACCATGAATGGTGTATCCAAAATAGGTATAAAGAAAAAGACTTCAAGAGAACAAAACAGGAAGCCGCTGCCAAAGATGTGTGTGCCCCCACTGATGACATTCTCACTGGCCCCACCCCCACACCGCCAACCACAGGACCTGGGGTTTCCCACCATGTTTGCCCGTGGGGTGAGGACTTTTGAGTCTTTCTCTTTCTATTCTTATTTACTTCATGACTCAAGTTCCTTAATTTCTCTGTTTTTCTGGTCCCTTCAAAGAACACTCAGAACCATAGCCATGAAAGGGTAGAACTGAAAAGGGCCAGACTTTTGTCTGGTTTAGTGGCTTCCACACTGTGTCCATCAGCATCCCAGGAATTCCTGGAGTGCCCCAGAGCCCCCCGTGAGAAGAGGCTGCTGAATGGGCAGGGCTCTGTGCTCCCCAACCCTCCCCCCACACTCCCCACTCCCCAGACTCCACCAGGAGAGCCCACTTTGATCATTAAAGGTTTCATGGGAAGGACGTGATTGTCTGCTTGAAAACAAAACTTGAAAGTCACTCTCATGGCGCAGATATGAATATTAAGGCCCAGAAAGAGGAAGTGACTTGCTCAACATGGGACAGCCAGTTAAAGAACGGGGGTTGGGGCGGGAGGGGGGGGGGACCTTGTCTCCTGGCTCCAGGTCTCATCTCCACCCTCTCTATTGGGCCAGGAACACCAAAAGGATCCATGAGTCTTGGAGCCGGAATGATCTGGAGCTAAATATGATCTCAGCCACTTTCTAGTTACTAATCTCTAGAGTTATATTTTTCTGTAAGATACCGGAGCCTCAGTCTTTTCATCTATTAAAGAGGAGGTAAACATACAAGTCTTGAATAACTAGCTAGGCTACATACCAAGTGTTCAGATGTGAACAGCATCGTTAACATTAGAGATGCTTAATAAGCGCCTCATTAAATATGCTTGTGACAGTCATCACTGTGCCAAAGGTGAGAGTGCTCCCCAAGCTAGACTGTTTGGATTGGTCAGTTAAGGAAACTCTTCACTTCCTGCCCCTGACACAACCACTGCCCAAGTACTTCCTGTAACACCTACCAGTGAATGGGTAAACACACAGAGACCAGTGAATGCTTAGACACACACGGACCTACTATTAGGACTGCACACAGACCCAAAGAAGAATTTGTGGGCTGCAGTTTCCCTAATCCCTCCTACCTTAACAGTATTCATAGGTATCCTAACCTTAGATAACTCCTACCCATATCACCTCTTCCTTCTTTGTTAAAAGCACACAAACAAAGTGGGTGTGGGGGGAGGCAACATAAACAGAACATGAATTTTTTTAAAAATATATTTTATTGATTTATTTTTAGAGAGGGGGAATGGAGGGAGAGAGAGAGGAAGAGAAGCATCAATGTGTGAGAGAAACATCAATCATTTGTCACTTGCCTCTCACACTCCTCAAGCTGGGGACCTGGCCCACAACCCAGGCATGTGCCCTGACCGGGAATCGAACTGGTGACCCTTCAGTCCGCAGGCCAGTGCTCAATCCACTGAGCCACACCAGCCAGGGCGGAACATGGATTTTTGACAGTCTCAATGATATCAATTTGTAATTACAAGTGAACAGATTGTTTGGGGGGCCAAGAAAAACATGGGTATCTGGTTAATTAATGACTATGGTGAAACCTACTTTATTAATACCTGAGATTCATGCTCCCTTTTTGGAGCAACAATACTGTGATTTCTATGGTCTTACTTTCTGAAGCCAGTTCTCCCGTTCATAGTCATTTGGTTGGAATGGGACTGACCCTACCCCCGGCTCCAGAAGTGGATGCTTATTAGCTGAAGTCAATGGATGCGTGCTATTCCTCTAGCAGCAGCAACTGGTTCTGGATAGGACATAACTCATTCAGGGCCCAGAAGATAAAAAAGATGTTTGCTGGGATTACTAGGAGAAATTATCTCTCTTCACCTGATTCTGAACTTTCCTATATTTAAATCTTTGATATTTGCATGGATTTTCTATTAATTTTTAATTTTTTTACCTGTAGCATGAAAAATCACGTATATTGATTGCCGAGTTATTTTGGTGACCACTTACATTTTGCATCCAAAGCAAGTGCCTCAATCCCCTCAGCCCAGCTCTCACCCTGTGGGCATGTGGAGCTCACAGCTACACAGTCATTTCTCTTTTGCTTAAGGAGAGACTGGGACCTGAGGTGGGAACACCACCATGGAGCTTTAGGAAGAAACCATCATTACATGCAACCAAGAGGAACTAAATCCAGGTGTTGGAGCTACTGGAACAAGTTTTGCCTAAAGCTAGTCCTCCTGCTTGACTGTTTATAGGAACCAGTAAATTCCCTTTACTCTGTAAGCCAACTTGAGTTGTTTTCTGTGATTCAAAACCAGAATAATGTAAACTGACACAATGGCTAATTACAAGAAGTTAGCCTCTGAATGTCTTGTAGAGAATGTTTTTAAATATCTAACACTTCCTTCTTTAAACGTGTGATCCATCAAAGTCAAGCGCCCTTGCTGGCTGTGGTCAACTTTCTGAACAGCAGCTTTCACCGTAAGGCAATATTTTATTCTATAATTTACAAGGCCTCCTTTTTCATGTTGGTGCTGTGTTAAACACTGTTTCACACTATCCCCCTTAACTCTCACCCCCCCACACACACAGAATTCTATCAGGTCATGCTATTATTATCCATATTTCACAGGAAAAGAAGGCAAAGCTGGAAGAAGAAGAAAGAAGAAGAAGAAGAAGAAGAAGAAGAAGAGGAGGAGGAGGAGGAGGAGGAGGAGGAGGAGGAGGAGGAAGGACAGCAGTATGTACAAGGTCACGTGAGAAGTGGCAAAGGAGGGTTTCAGAGCCAAATCGTCGACACAAACACCTCTGTCCTAATGACTACTCAAAAGGTCTCAAAGTTTTAGCTGTACATGGAAGAAAATACCTGCTACATAATATCAATAGGTGCCCAGTACATACTGGGTGAAGGAACAAGTGAATTAGTAAATTAATTAGTTCAAAGGTGAAATGTTAGCCAGGTTGATATTCACTCATTTCATTTTAACTTACTTCCATCTATAAATTTCACAGGGTGGGAAACACAGCCACTTTTGGCCATAGTTGTGTTAATAGAAAGTTTTTCTGTAAAGGGACATGATTCTCAGGCATTGCACATCATCAACAAATTAGAATATAAACTGATGAAAAGCACACAAATAAAATAGAGACTATAAATCTAAAGAAGGTCCATGGCAAATTTGCTCTTCTTACTTCAAAGTTTTGGGATGGAATCAAACTAGGTCAAGGACTTCAAAATGTTTTGTAAACTGTAAGGCAAATAGATAACTGATTATTAGTATGTTTCTAATTTGGTTTCCTCATGCAAGGACTTATCATCCAAAAAGCCTAAATTGAATGTTAAATTTCTAAGACCTAAAGCGATTACTTGATGAATATGTTTGTAAGACAAAATCAATATAATATTAAGCAATAAATTTATCTGATGAAGGTAAATATCACAGTAGAGAGTTCCAGGATTTTAGCATTTTAACTAAAGCAATGAGTAAACAGACTCCTCCCAAAGTAAAGATGAAAATATAATTATTCAGTCTCTTCATGTTAGATTTGCCCAGAAATTGAAATATTGTTAGCAAACACGGATTTAAATTTTGTGCTCCAATGAATTGGTAGATCTCTTAGTTTATTGTTTTGGTTTCTCTGCATTCTACCACAGGGAAATTATGCAGACTCTTACAGTACATGAAAAGAATACTGATAATTATGGAATTTGCTGCTTAGCTTAAAGATCATTTCATGAATCTCTTCTCATCTTTTGGCACCATAGCCTGTCTATGTTTGTGTTACTACTCTTCTTAAGACCTGTGATCTTATGCCCATGCTAACTGTGTCTGAAACTATGCAATGCCAAGCCAACTGCTCAATTCAAGCAAATAAAAGAATCAGCTCAGGTGTTTTGTTTGTTTGTTTGTTTGTTTGTTTTCCTGTGGAGCTGATTGCTTAACAGCCTGGAGTCATCCTGTAGTCCAAGGCTGGAAAAGCAGAGTCCAATCCCAACTCTGCCTGCAGGTCAGAAACCACTGGAAGCTTCATAAACTGGAAACCCCATGTCTCACCCCAGACCCCTGGATAACCTCAGAGCCCAGAGATCCTGTTTTGAAACGGTCCCTTCAGGGGTCTCCTCAGCACTGCCAGATGGAGAACACATCTATGTCCATGACCCACAGAGGCCAGGAGAAACAAAAATAATTTAATCCTTTGTTTTTCTGCATGACATGTAACATAACTACTTTCATTTTGTTCTATTTGTTTACTTATTTGTTTTTCTGGGATTTTTTTTTTTTTTTTTTTTTTTTTACAAAACCTGTTGGACTCCCTGGCTGCTGTAGTGTTACATAAATATAAGCCTGCAGACTTGGCTTCCATCTGGAAAGTCTACATTGCTCAGAAGCTGAGGGAGCTTGTTTATAATGGAGTCTTAAAGGGTGTCTGTTTCAAATGCCCCATTCTGCATGAGAGTTCTCCCCAGTGAGGTTCACAGTCTTCTCTCTGTTACAAATAATAGCCCCTCAACTCCGTGAAGGCAGCGAGTCTCTCGGTTAAACACCTCTTTCACCTGACCATCCAAAACACGAAAAGGTAATGGGGTATAGCAGAGAGTACACAGGCTTTTAATCCAGGGCTTACTACCTGGCAGATGATTGAACCTCAGTATTCTCATCTGCAAAATGGAACTTAATGGCACTATTATTTTATACCTACCTCATGATATTATGAGAATTTACTCATGTAAAATGAAGGTGCCAAATAAATGATAGCTTAATATGATTGTTGTTAGGAACAAATGATATTTTTCAGACATCTGAACACTGGAGTTTTGTATTAGATGCTGTCTAATCTACTTTTTATATTTCCACAAAGTGTGAACATAATTTCAGTGATGGTTTGCCCCATGCAGTGTTAAATAAGTACATTATTTTATTTAAGATTGGGGAGGTCATACCCCCAATATGCTTTTCTCTAGCCAGACAACACCTGGACTCTCACAATTATTTCTGGATACCCCACTTTCAGAGGTACACTGACAAATCCAAGGATTGATAAAAAGTGTCCAGGGAAGTGTTGGAAACCAAGACTGTCACATAAAAGTGGGAGAGGAACAAACATTCCTGTCCCCTCAAGGTTCTTCTGGATGGTCTAATGATCAAACAGACATGAGATAAATGAGCAAGAGAAAATAACCAGATTTACTATATACATACGTATGGGAACCTCACATGCATGAGAGAGTCAGAGACCCCACGTGCACGAGAGGTGCAGAGGTAGGAAGGGGGACCTAGCTGTTAAGACCTGCAGAGTTAGGGATGAGGTAAGGTGCTTCGGGGGTTTCAAAGGGTCATTGCAGGATGATAATGGTGGATGCTTAGTAAATAGAAGTTTGCCCTGCCCTGTAGATAGATCAAAAGGGACGATCACTGATAATAGCTTATTCTGGGCAAGTCTCCTAATTCGAGATCTTCTAGGGAGTTAAAAGGGAGCAGCAGAAGTTCCTCTGGAACCCAAGGCTAAAGTTGCCTTTAGCTCCAAGCAGTCTGTATACCACTGAGGCATATCTTGGGGTGGCTCATTCTGAACCCCCACGTAAGAAATTGTTTTAGAAACTGGCATTCTCAGCTAGGAAAAGGAAAGCCATGGGGTAAGTGTGATCGTTGTCTTCAAGTATCTCAGTAGCTGTTGCAAACAGGTAGAATGAGACCTAGTGAGGTGGCGCCACTTTATAGAACTAGGCCGAGGGCCCTGGGGCAGGGCTCCAAGGTCTCCCCCAAACTAAGAACTTAAGGTGACTGGGATCCAGGATTATCCTTGAACTGAGCACTCTGCTTCTACTCAGGCTCACAAGAAATGTGTGTTAGTTTTAAAACAGTCATATTACAATGCTGTCCTTTCTGAATATTGCAGTGCAGCTGGGGTTCTTGCTGGGAATGGGTAGCCTGAAAACTAGAAAAGGACGGCTGTAATTGACATGAGAAAAACCACCCTAAACACATAGATAAGTGAGTAGCAAAGCTCAGCTCATTACAGTGGGTCCACAGCCCCACTTTCAGGCCTCGGGCTCTCCATGGTCTGTTCGGAGCTCTTACCCCAGGTATCACGATGACTGCTGAGGTGGAGAGGAGGCTTACCCACCAACAGCCCTGGTTGCTCAACAAACCCCTGAACTGAAAGCCAGGCCAGAACAAAGCAGGGATCCCCTTAATCTGGAAAGCAGACCCTTGTTTAACAGGACCCAAATCCCCTAAATTCATTGGAGAAGAGAAAAGCTACCCTTTACTAAACTTGATTTTCATGGTACAAAGCATGATGTGGTAGGCCGGGAATGCTGAAACCTCTGTGTTCATGGTATAAATATATTACAACTTTTGTTTTGTTTGATAATAATGCCACCACATTAAAACATCTTTTCTGGGAAAATCAAAGTCTAACAATATTTTATGCATACTACAAAAATAAACGAGTTAGCAAATCTAGATTACATATAAGGACTCTCCCTGCAAATGAATTTCATGCCTCTGTGACTATCATTTTATTTCTCCCACATAAACCATTTATGGGTACTATGGTAAGAATGGATTCCCCCAAAATCCATATGTTGAAACCTACCCCTCTAGGAGATGATATTAGGAGATAGGGTCTTTGGGAAGCAATTAGGTCACAAGGTCAGAGCCCTCCTGAATGAGCTCATTGTGTCATAGCCTCTAGAGAGCTCTGTAGCCCCTCCTGCCATGTGAGGAGGGTACAACAAGAAGTCTGAGACAGGAAGAAAGCCCTCGCCCAACCATGTTGGCACACTGATCTCGGACTTCCAGCCTCCAGACCTGTGAGAAGTAGATTTCTGTTGTTTAGAAGCTCCCCAGCCTGTGGTATTTTGTTATAGCAGCCTCAACAGACCAAGCCAGTGGGAGAGCTGTTTAAGGAAGAAGACAGTGAGGCATGAATGGCTTACACCCTTGCTCTGGATCATGCAATGGAATTGGCAGACTTGGCACCAAAACTCAAACCTGTTTCTCCTCATGGTATGTTATAGACTTGAAGCAGCCAAAGGCCTGTTGGAGGGCTACTGGCCAAAATGCCAACCAAACCTGGGCTCACTCAAGACAACAATGCACTGGAGGGATGCCCTGTTAAGAGCCAAAGTTAGAAAGAGTGGCGCTGATGCCAGACACAGCAAAGTTAAATGTAAGCTGGAAAAGAGACATTTTGGAAAATCAACAATGTTTTTAGATGTGACACTCTCACACCAAGCAGAGCTTTGGCATTCACAAAGTTAACTTGAGTTTCCAAATACTAGTTTTGAATCTTGTGGGCCACCTAGAATGTCTACACCATGGTCACAAATGAGGCTTCCAGGTGGAGAGGCAGCACCAGCATTTCACGTGACAATATGAAAGACGTCTCCTGGGGCTGTGCGGCGCGGCAGTCCTGTGGCGGGCGTGGAGGCTGTGTTAGCAGAGGTATGAGCTCATGAGCAAGCCTAGCTCACTGCCTACATCTATTTCTTGATGTAGTCTCGTTGCTTTCTCTATTTAATGTCAAATACACCATAGCACTTATGATATGTAAAATACTGTGTGTCTTCGTGGGGCAAAAAAAAGACCAGTTACCAATATGAAAAATGGAAATAAAAAGAAAGTGAAAAGAAGTGTTGGATAAATTCAAGAATAAAATATCAAATTTGGTCATTGCTTGGAGCCACCAAATACTCTATAAGGAATTAGGAGAAAGTAATTTCTCAAACTGTTCAGTGAGTGTTCCAGCAAGAATTTATTTTAATTGCTTTTATAAATTGCTTTGATCCTATATTTAGGGAATCATTAGGGGCCTGAAAGGGTCACTTAAAATTTTCACTTATGCTTAACTAAGTTTTATGGAGAAAATTACATGTTTTAATGGTATTCATAGAACTGGGGACTTGCAAAGGTCTCAAGATGTGTCCTTCTAAAATAGCAAAGGTCTGTGACTCAATATCACTTAATTCTCACAATAGCCCTGTGAGATAAGAATAATTATTCTCTTTTACAAATGAGGCAACTGACCCTCAGAGAGTTTGAATTATTTGCCAAGTAAGCAATCTGAAGCAAGGATCCTGCCTTATTCATCTTTCCATCTCAAGGATCTAGCACAAGGCAGATTCTAGGCATATTATTATTTCAAGGAATCTCAAAGTGTGGTCCCCAGACCAGCAGCAGCATCTGGGAGGCTGTTAGAAACACAAGTTCCCAGGTCCCACCCCAGACCTTCTGGCTCAGACACTCTGAGTACAGGGCCCAGCCATCCATGTTTTAACAAGCCCTCCAGGAGCTTCTGGTTCACATTAAAGTGCTTGAGAAGCCTCCTGTTAAATGAATAGTGAATGGAGGTCTACCAGATGGGAAGGCATAGAGCCAGGCTCCTCAGAGCCCTGAGGCCATATCAATGGGAAGAGCTGTGGTGAGAGACACAGGACAAGGTTTCAAAGAACTAGGAAACTAACATCACAGCGTGAATTGACCTCCAATGGAGTCTCCCTTGTCCTACTTCTTAAAGGAGCCTCCCTCTCAGACCAGGGTCTGCCTGCATTTGTTCACAGCTGCAGTGCCCACACCTCGCACCTCACGTGCATGGAATGCCGGTCCCTTCCCTGCAATGAACACAGCCAAGTCTCCATTTTTCTCTCTTCCTCCCAAATCCCCCACAGTGAGGGCCACCTGAGGAAGGAAATTTTCAACTTGCACAAAACCCCATGTATCTGCGTTATTTGCACAGCAATACAATGAAAGCCCAAATGAGTTGTCTGCATTTGGTAGCATTTAGAAGCTTTTCACCAGCACACGAATAAAGAGGAGAACTATTTTCCTCATTTCTGTTTACCACAGCAATACAGCTGAAAGAAAATTTAATTCTATAAACTACTGAGATGCTTTTGACTTAGGACAAGATCCCAAAAGTTTCAGTTATTTATCTAGAATCACAGCTGTCTGAGCTAAAAGAGACCCAAGAGATCACCTGTCAGTGCAAGATGATTTGTGGTGGTACTCCACCTCCAGTTTTCCTTAAAGAATTATGTATGCATTTTAACATGCATCAGGAGAAATGTATAACTTTTGTATCAAAGCCTGATTTCATGGATATTGTTGCTTAGGATTAAGCAAATTAGTACATAAAAAACAAAAGTGAGATGATTTCCAAAAAAGGAAGTAAACATGCAGAAGACCAGGTGTCATGCAGATATGGCAAAAATCATGAAAGTGATACATGAAGTTTTGTAATTAGCTAATGACCCCTAATAGGGTCCTGGCAGGAAAGAGAATTTGCCCCACCCAGATGGTTGGAGTGGAGAAACTTCAATGAATGAAATTCTTACGGACTTGTGTGTAGGTTTAAGAGAACCACAGGTGGTGCTCAGGCTCCTAGAGACCAGCTGGAAGAGGAAGTTGTCACTGCTCCAAGGCTGAAGGAGCAAGGAAAGGAAATAGAGGGGTGGGAGCTATGGAGAGGTAGCCTGGAGAGAAGGGGCAGGAAAAGAATAGGTCACCCTCTCCCTTCCCTCGTCCTATCACCCACCTCTACTTTCCATTGGCCAAAGTCAACCGGAACCCAGAGGGCAAAGGAGCCAGGTGATCCCAATGGAAGAAGCCAGCCTCCAGGGACACAAGCGGCACAAGTTTGAGTGGGAAGGCAGGAAAGGCAGTGGCTACCAACAGGGACATAGGAGAGTCCATTTCTCCTGCTCCTTTAATGCATGCAGAGCTCTCCAAGCAGCAGGAAAGTCAGACCAGTAAGGACTCAGGAACATTCACTGGGCTGGTCAGAAATACTACTAGAAGGATTTGTAGATCTCAGAAAAGTGACCTAAGCTCTCTGCATCTCAGTTTCGTTTCATTTCTTTTCTTTTTTATCTTCACCCAAGGACAAACTTACTGACTTTAGAGAAAAGGGAGGGGAGAAAGACATTGATGCAAGGGAACAACACCGATGGGCTACGTCTTGCATGCGTCCTTCCTGAGGCCCAAAACCGAAATCCATGCACATGTCCCGATGGAATCAAACCTACAACTCTTTGGTTTATGGGAGGACATTCCAACCAAATGAGCCACACCAGCTAGGGATGCACCTCAGTTTCTTTACCTGAAAAGTGAGATTATTTCTACATATTCCACTTTCTACTTTCCCACTTTTATTGATTACCTATCACTGTTTAACAAACCACCAAAATTCAGGGACTGAAAACCGCAGCCATTTTTTTGTTCACAGTCCTGCAGTTTGGGTTGACATCAGCAGGAAGTCTGTGTGCTGGCCTCACGGGAGACACTCATGCAGCTGCAGTCATTCAAGAGCTCAGCTAAAGCTGGATGACCCAACATGACCTCACTGACATGCCTGGTAGCTCCTGGGGGTGGCTGCCTGGGGAGACACAGGTCATTCCCATGTGGCTTCTCCAGCAGAATAGCTCATGTTCCGTACATGACAGCAGCAACATTTTAAGAGAGCAAACCTCAAGTTTGTTTGTGAAGTGCCATCAGCCAAAGAAGCCATGCAGCCAAACCCACAGTCAATGTGGGGGTGCAATACACAAGGCATAGATACCAGGAGTTGTGATTTACAAGGGGCCTTTGATGTCAACAATGCACTTCACCATTTCCAAATCCAGTAGGGTCAGAGGAAAACTTTAGGGGAAAGAAAGTGAAAATTGAAGTTATCAGACATTTTTAAGCACCTACTATGTGCCAGAGATTGTACTAATTGCTAGAGAAACCAAACAAAATATAACAGTCTTAGAAATGCACAATCTAGTGGGGACAAATAAGAAAATAAATCATAACACAGGTGATAAGATAACCGCTAACAACAGGTGTACTTGTCGTTAAAGAGGAAGTTATTGACTCTATTGGGATCACACCGATGCTTAAGGCCCTTCAAAGACTCCTCATTATACTTACAATAAGATCCAAAGACTTTATATGAGTCTAGGAAACCCAACAGGAGCTGCTCTTGCTCAATTCCCCACCCTTCTCTCCTATCTCTCCCTGCTGGATCCCCATATTCCAGCTCCACTGGCCTCCTTACAGGCCTTCAAACACCTCAAGTTCTTTCCAGGCTATGACCTTGGCTGAGCCATTCCTTTCATCCAAAATGCATTCCTCTGACCTCAAACACCCAACATCAGTGTATCAATCAGGCTGTATTCATGGAAAACAGAACCCACACCTGATGCTTTAATGGAGGGACTTCAATTGTAAGAATTAGTTACAAAGGTGTTAGAAGAGCTGGGAGGGCAAATGGGTAAAATGAGGCAGTCCAGAGGTTAACAAACTGCAGAAAGGCACTATAACACCCAGGCATGAAGAGACTAAGGGAGGAGGTGGTACTAATGGATCTCAGGAGTGAGGTCCCCAAGCAGGAGCTGGGACTACAGAGGATGGGGCTGCAGAGAGGATGCTTGGACAATGGAGGGACACAATCACTGCAGAATGACCCCTGAAGCTGAGAGGAAATTGGAGGTAGACACCTCAATTGTCTCTTCTCATACCCTCCAAACTCCAATCAAATCTAGCCAAAAGCCAGTCTGAAAGGGAGCCTGAGAAATGTATTTTGCAAGGGCCAGCCCCTTTACACAGCAGAGCTGGGAAAGGGCAGTAATAAATGTGAGCAAATAGGCAAATAACCTCCATGTTGCTGACTCCTGCCTTTCCTTTAGGCTGCAGCTTTAACTCACCTCCACAGGGAAGCCTTCCTTTGAAACTCTAGGTGAGCCTACCCTGTCGCCTATCAGCAGAACTGCTTCTTCATTGTCTGCATAGCATTTAACAGTTATTAATTTATTTCCTGAAACAACAGTGACCTACCACTAAATACCCATGACAACGGCCAAAATCGGAAACACCAACAATACCAAGTGCTGGTAAGGATGTGGAGTAACGGGAACTCTAGTTCAGAGCTGTTGGGAACGCAAAGTTGTGTGGCCCCTTTGGAAGATAGTTTCATGGTTTCTTACAAAAGTAAACATACTCTTAACACATGATGCAATAATTGTGCTCCAAATGAGCCAAATTCTGATTTCCTCTTGGTTTATTCCAGGGAAGGCTGTGTGCACCCTGACCCAGCTTAGAGCTCATGCGTCCCACACACCTGAGAACAATGGAAAGAGCACCACTTTGCCTCCACCTCCACTCCCAACCTAGATTTAAAACAAATATCGTGTATGCCAGCTCTAGCCATTCGTTATTCGGTGTTTGAAATCCATCTCCTGGCTGGTTCTAGCACCTGGGGCTTAGGTGCTGCTTTAGGGAGGAGACATGAGGACTCCACGTTCGTTCCTGGTCACTCTTGGCAGGATGTTCTCATTATGACTTGAGCAGCTGGGATGAGGGACAGCTCCTTTTTATTATTACAATGTAAAACTTTTGCTCATGACCTGAAAAAATAAGCAAGTTCTAACTTCAGATGAGCAAGCAAAATGTGTTTCTCAAAAAGTTCAACGTACAGTTACATATATCTCAGCAATCCCACTCCCTGGTATACGCCCAAGAGAACTGAAAACGTGTGCTCACACAAAACGGTGCATGAATGTTCACAGAAGCATTGTTCCTAACAGCCAGAAGGTGGAAACAACTCAAATGTCCATCAAATGATGACTGCATAAGCAAAATGTGATTTATCTCTACAATGGCATATTATTTAGCTAAAAAAAGAGAAATGTACTAATACATGCTATACAGCATGCATGAACTTTGAAAATATTATGCTAAGTGAAAGAAACCAGATACAACAGGCACATGTTGTATGATTCCATTTGTATAAAATGTCCAGAACAGGTAAATCCCTAAATACAGGAAGTAGATTAGTGGCTGCAGGAATAAGGAAATGGGGGACAGAGAATGACTGCTAATAGGTAGGGGGTTTCCTTTTTGCGCTGATGAAATGTTCTGGAATTAGATAGCGGTGATGATTACACAACTGTGTGAATATACAAAAAAAAAAAAAAACCACTGCACTGTATACTTTAAAATGGTGAATTTTAAATTATATATATTATATTTCAATGCTTAAAATCCTTAAGAAACAAGGGACATGAATATCATATCTCTGGAGTAATACACTGAACCCGTTTTCATAATCATGATGTGTTTTAAATAGTTTGAAAGAAAATGGTAAATGGTAACCTACTGGATCCTAACATGGTTACCATATGAGTTTTTATCATCATTTCTTTGTAATTCTTCTCGTAACAATAACAGTACCGAGGGCTGACTCTGTGTCCGAGGCTGCTCCAAGAACCTCACATGCTTAAACTTGTTGAAATCTCTAAACAACCCTATGTGGTTAGTACTGGTATTATTATCTTTTTTTTTTTTTTTTAGATGAGGAAACTAAGGCCCAGGGAGGTTATGTGTCTCAAGTCACGGAGCCATAGTATCTCAGAGAGAAACTGAACCAAAGAACTCCGGCTCCAAAAGCCTCTGTTCATGTCTACCACATTGGATGTCTTTGAATGCAACAAATGCTGTTAATGTTTCTGTTCTATGAATGTTTTAAATCGAGTAGTAATTCATAGTTTATGGGATATTTTAATGTAACGAAAGGAATATTTCGTTGAATTGAGTGTTGAAATAACATCCTGAGCTAAATTTGGATTCAATAAACTTTATATGCTAACTGATTTGAATGTTTTCCCCATCTATAATTTCACCAATGCTGCCTAAGACAAGGGGTGTACTCATTGCTTGAATAAAAGCAACAACATACTTTATTTTACCTCCTGCTTTACAGTTTTCAAGACATTTCCTCATTTATTTTTATTTTTTGGTCTTTACAAAATTCCTTTAAACAAAAATAAAAACCCAATGGAAACAATTATGCCTGTATTTCAGATGATAACACTGAGGCCCCAAAGAGTTGAGACGACTGGAATCAGGCTTCCTGGTTTATAACCTTCTATACAGTGCACCATCTACCTGCTGAACCACTGGGGATGATATATTGGCAATAATTCGGCCAATTTGGCAAATGCTGTTATGTTATCTCTGTTGTAAAAGGTAGCATGCCACACTTCCTCTGTCTAGCTACAGCAGATTCCTAACAACAGCGTGTTCCTAAGCTAACCATCATCACTTCAGATAGTGCTGAATCGAAACATTCAGATGACTGATTTTATGTACAACACACGTGCAGTAAAGATGGGAAATGACCCCTCATTCTCTTTGGTATCAACACTCCTCATTTAATTGGGAGGGGGGTGGGCAGAATGGTCATGGGGCCAATATCTGGACTCTGTCCCTGTGTCCAGAATCAGCACATTGAACATAGGGGAGCTGCTCTCGCCCTCATTTAGAATTACAGAAGGGAAGAAAATTTAAGGTCTCTTGTTGGCCTCCCATCCCAAAGATCATATTTCCCTTTGTGTTTTCACAGCCAGGAAATCCCTCATCAAATCCAAGTAAATCCCTCTTTCTCTCTTCTAAGCCCTCATCTTGTTCTGCCTCCCACAAGGAAGGGGAACAGCTGGCTGCTTCTGAGGAGCAGCCACCCTCGAAACCTGCCCACCCCGGCGTGCTGCAGGATTCCAAGCATCTCAGTGTCAGACACCTGAGTGTTAATTACCTTTTCGAGTCTCCCACATCGATACTGATGGATGCAAAGCCCAGCTGGCCCAGCTAACATTACAGGAAGAGAAAGCGGAAAGCAGGTTCTGGGCTTCCCAGTGGGTCCTGACAACACAGTGCAGGAACTCATACATGCCTTCTGACCATTCCTCACCAGGGCTCTGCCCTTTCAGCAGCTCCCAATTAGCCCCGTCTGGACACCCACATATGCAAAGGTGCACACAGAAACAGAAACGCTGAGGGTTTGCCCCTTCACCCACTTTCTCAGTTTTCCTCCCACCCCATCTCACACCACCCCTGATCTTTTTATATCTTTTTGGGTAGCAGAATGTCCTCCCCTCCCTTGTCCAAAACTAAAGACTCCTCTCTAAGTCGCATGTCTTATCTATTCCCCTCTTCATAGCCAAGGATTCTCAGGACAGCTTTGCACAATAAATACTTTCTCATACAGCTCATGGACTTTCTTCACGGTGTAAATGACTGGGAGAAGCAGATCCATCACTCATTACTGACAGGAAAGACCAGGAAGACCTAGAGAGTAATAAATGCACAGCAAACACTCCCTTTATGTTTGATACACTCTGACCAAGCAAGCAAAAGAAAACCTTAAGTTTGTCACTGGTCCTCTTTTCAAAAATAGGACAGTAAAAAGACAGCAAACTCACAGATATTAACAACCACACCTAAAACAAAAGCAAACTAAGAAAACAAGTAGAACAGGAACAAAACACAGAAATGGAGATCACATGGAGGGTTAGCACCAGGGGAGTGCGAGGAGGAGAGAGGGGGGAAAGGTACAGAGAATAAGTAGCATAGATGGTGGGTAGAAAATAGACAGGGGGAGGGTAAGAATGGTGTGGGAAATGTAGAAGCTAAGGAACCTATGAGACATGGACATGAACTAAAGGGGGGAATGAGGGTGGGAGGGGGTGTGCAGGGTGGAGAGGAATGATGGGGGAGAAATGGGACAACTGTAATAGCATAATCAATAAAATATAATTAAAAAACAAACAAAAAATATTAGAAACTAAATCATGAAAAACAGTCTAATTAATAGAGATAGTTGTATTACTACTGGAGGGTTAGGGTCTCTTGAGGATTTGAATCCACATAACCCAGTCTCCATGATCCTCCTTGGTCCTTGGTGGACCTTACAAAGTATCCACCCACTCCTTCTTCTGCAAGAGGAACATTATCAGGAAGGCTGGGATCCAAGGCTCCAGGCCCTCATCACCTGGTCCCCCATGCACTCCCAGTGAGGGGTCTAGATCAGGGACTGATAAATGAGACTTCTGATAAGGTTTTGACCATTCCACAGAACAGAGGAGTCAGAACCTTCTAATTACATACACAATAGCCCTTAATGGAGGGGAAACTCCCCAGTGAGCCACCGAAACCTTTATATATCACCGACTTGGGCAATTACGTACTGTTCTGCAATTAAATTCACTCAGGAAAGCGGAATCATTACTGTGAGGAGTAGCTAACCAGAAAAGGGCGAAAGTCTGCTTTCACCATATGGCAGGCAATTCCCAATGATGTCAACAGAAAATTGCACATGAGTAACTGTGAGGCAAGGCTCATCCCTGGGAGAGGCTCCGAAGTTTTATGATCACAAAGGGGAGTGGTGAACTGTCAGAACGAAGCATGGCTGTACAAAACCATCATTTTCATGCAAACATTAAGAGACTTTCTAGGTCAAGTTGACTAATACCACACAGTTCATTATAGTTTATTCTTCCATCCTGTCCAGTTTTTAGGGGGAGAGAAGAATGTCCAGCAAAAAAAAAAAAAAAGTCTAATTTCTTTTTGCACATTGAGATTCTGCCCATAGAAAAGAGACACTTAAGAATAGTATCTGTTTTAAGTTAGTGAATACAGATCTTCAACACACTGCAAATCATGCAGAAGAAATGCACAAGGCCTGAAATATGAACGCTATCAGGATAGGGTCTGTGAAAGAGGTTATTGGTAAGATGAAGAAGTAACAATTGAAAGCAATAAGCACAGAACACACCTTCTATTCAGTGCTATAACTTCCTCAGCAAGGAGGCAAAAGGATGTCTCAGAGCCCACCTCGTCATCATCCTTTTTGCGCACAGCTCCTCAGGTCTGAGGGTGTCAAACTGGTATTAGGTCACTGAGTAGAGCCAAACAGCCCAGGGGCATATGCAAGCCTGGGTCAGATCCCTTACAGCATGTTGCTAAGAGCATGCAGTACCCAAAATAAATAAAATCATCATTCCCATCAAAACACTCCCAATTTTCACTCATTTGCATGAAGTAAAGCCCCTACTCTAAGGGCTGATGTGGATGATATATTCAGAGAGGAAAGACATCGTGTCTTGCTCTTACTTTACCCCTATAGGCTCTCTGGATGTGTGTTATTGCCCTATCAGTTGCATAAGAAGGTGGGATGCCAATGAGAAAACAAGTGGAAGAGAACACAGTTGAGCAGAAGAAGATGGGAAGTCCGGGAGGTTCCTCACCTGGGTTCACCATAGCATCGCTTGCTTGGAGGAGAATGAGCCGAACAGGGGTAGTGGCTGTAAACAGAATAATCTCAACAATAATAAAAAACAATAGCTAACACATCCTGAGTGCTCCCCGCATGCCAGGCACTGAGCTAAGTGCCCTGCATGCATCATCCTCCTGCATCCTCTCAAGTACCCCATGTAAACTTCAACCCCTCAACTTCCCTGTGTGGTCTACAGTAATGTTACTCCCATTTTGCCAAAGAGGAAGGTGAGTTGATAATGTAGGAAAAGAGCCATAAAGGAGAGGGTGGGAATGGGCAGGCAGAGTGAAGAATGGTCATTGTGTAGGGAGTCTGGTCAAAATTTGCAAGGGAGGGGATAAGCCCACAAGGTGAACAAAGGCAGATGAGCGGAGGCAGGTGGTATGAGGGATCCCAGCAGAAAGGCAGAGTCCAGGGTCAATTAGCAAGTGAGCCAACCAGAAGGGTGGTCTATGTTAGCAAGCTCTAATCATAGGCACAGGAAAACTTTTATTGAACAAAGACTCTTTTCATAGTTGCTGCCACATGAGATTCATACAAAGACCAGGATGGACAAAAGCTGGGAAAGAAGCTCAGAAAGTGCTTTGCCTTCACTCACATTGCTGGGAAGGCACGGAGCCATTCACTCAACGCACTATTAAAGCACAGCCTGCCCCAGAGTTTAGGGCTGGTTTAACCACTGCCAAGTTCATATTTTCTTAAAAGGTTCATGCATCAACCATTTTGGTATAAACCAGAGTCCCAGAACCTGAGTGCACCCCACAAGACAATTTTTACTCATGAGAGGGAAGACCAGTCTGCAATGGGTTGGACTGTTCCAGTGAGTGACCTGTGGTGGAAGAGGCAAAGATGCCCAGACTTAAAGGACAAGACAGGGGTCAATCCATCACACTAAAGGAGTGAGCCAGGAGGCATGCCAGGCCAGTGCCCACATCACAGAAGACAGGCTATAAATCGGTGAGCTGGCATGAAGCAAAAAGCCTGGCCTCCAGCCGGGCATGGTGTCCACGAAAAGCCTCAGCTGAACTCTGGCTGAAGCTGTGCAGTGAACAACTTGCCAGCAAGAAACTGCCTGCTGATAGGAAGGAAGGAGCTCCGTGTCGTGCCAGAAGTGCTTTCCCTGGGTGCTCCACATGCTGAAATGACAGACAGACCCTTGGAGCTTCCCTTGAATCATTATCCCCTCAAATGGCCAAGATCCAACTCAGTCTCTTTTTTTCCCTTCCAATACTAAATACCTTTCCCACTTAATCCAGTGTAATATGATCCCTGAGGCCTTATTCGAATGCTCCTTTTTAATTCACTCCCAGACCCTTTCCTGGGGGTCAAACTCTTTGAAGTCTGTCCAGAGATCCAGAGCATTGTGCTATCAAAAGCTTCCTCCCAGCGATGTGTCCCCACACCCTTAGAGGCTGCCAGCCTCTGTCTCACCTGAGATAAAGGTAGATACCCTCATTCAACTCTCAGGGTTAATTAACAGTTCACTTTCTATCTCTTTGCCAATTTAGAAAGAGTGTTCTTTCTAGTTCCTCTTGACTTCCCTGCTTCTATTCTCTCCTTTGGGCAAGAAGAGAGATTAAGGACTAACAATGTTTTGGTGCCACTAAGAATGAGAAAACCCTTTGGTTAATTTTTCTAAAGGTAAGAATGCCACCTTACTCTTAGATAAGGGAACAGAGAGGTTGTCCAGCCGTTGCAGCCGGAAAGGTGACTGAGAAAGCAGTGCGTCCACAGCAACCTCGCCCCCGTCGGCAGCGCCTTCCTGGGGGCCTTTGCAGCAGACTCTCCTGAGGGCTTGGTTTCTTTACAACAACAGAATGTCTGAAAAACAAAATGGAACAAGAAGTTTGGTCGTATGGTTCAACACAGTTTGTGATAATAGAGTACAGAGCTGGGTTTAGAGTAAGGAGAGCGTGGCTGCTTCTACCCTGAACATTGCTGGGGAATTAGAAATTTCTATTAATGAAATGGTTTCGGTTTCAAGAGTGGACACGTACAATAAAATGGGTGATTAATTTTCAGATAATTTACCCTTTCTAAAATGCTACCACTTAAACCATACTTCACCTCATTTAATCATGTGTTGGTGTTTCAAAAGGCACTTCAGAATCTAGTGTGGTTGAAGGTCTTCATTCTGAATTAGCAATCTAATTCCATCCTAGACTTGCCTCTGGTCCTAGTTTTGTTTTTGTTTTTTTCAATTAAAAAATAGTTGTTATACAGTTCCCTATATTTTTTCAATTAAAAAATAGTTGTTATACAGTATTATATTAGTTTCAAGTGGACAACATAGTTATTCAACACTTACTATCTAAGGAATTGATCGCCATGTCTTATTTCAGCCCAGCAGCCAGAGTGCTCCTTTTATTTACAAAGGGACAGCTTGGCCCTGGCCAGGTAGCTCAGTTGGGTAGAGCATCACCCCAATATGCCAGTTTGAGGGGTTTGATCCCTGGTCAGGGCACATATAAGAAGCAACCAACGAATGCATAAGTGGAACAACAAAATGATGTTTCTCTCCCCCTTTCTCTATCCCCCCCAAACACCGCCTCTCTAAATTACTTAGTTAATTAAAATAAAATAGGACAGCTCAAGTCACTCTGCTTAAAATCCTCCAAAGTTCTCCCTTTATTAATCAAAGCAAAACCCAAAGTCCTGATGGGAACATCCCAGGCCACGCGGTCCTCGCCTCCTTACCTCGGATCAGCCTTCTGCAGTAGTTGTCATTACTATCCCCATTTTGTGGATGAGTACACTGAGGAGCAAAACCATAAGGATTCCAGACCCACACATGGAGAGTAATAGAAGTGAGCCTGGGTTTCTCTGATTCCAAAGTTCCTGTTCTTGATTGTGCTACATGACAACAAACACTAAACAGTCTTCTTCCCTTCTTCTCTCCCTCCCTCCCACTCTCCAGGCCTCCTACATCCTGCAGTTACTTCCGCAAACCCCTCTGCTCTGTGTGCATTCACTAATCCCTCCAGAGAGTGCTCTTCCCCAGGTTTCAGCGTGGTTTACTGCATCGCCTCCTTTAGATCTGGACACAGATAACTCCTTAGCTGTGAGGGCTTCTCTACCTTCTCCAACTGCCCTGCTTAGAACAGAAAACCTCTCCCCCTAACACACACAAGCACTCATTCCTTATCCCTTCCTTCCTGCTTACTTTCCTCCTTGTCGCTCACCTGAGATTGCATTCTTCTATTGTTTACTGCATGAATTTCCCCCATGAGGGCAGGGCTTTTTCTGTTTTGTTCTTTGCTGAATGCCAGCATGTGCCTGGAACATGAATATTTGTTGAATCGTTAATGCATATGCCTGGCATATAAAAGTTGATTGAAAAACTAAAGTTCTGGCTTACTTATTCAGACTGATTGATCCCAGGCCTGGGAAACGTCTGAGTGGCTCAGGAGACAAGACAGATGATTCTAGACACGCAGCGGCCACTAGCTAGCTGCAAAAACTTCAGAGCCCAATCTCACTTCTGTTACAAGCACTGGCCGATTTATATTTTAATTGTGTATTTACTCATCAACCCTCCTTAGACAAAGAGTTCCCTGGTGGCAGGAGTTACATTTTTCATAGTCAACAGTCATTTGGTAAATGGTTCCTATGTGTCAAAAACTAGGCCAGACACTCAGTATATAGAAATAAAGGGCAGTGTTGATCCAAGGCTACTGCACACCTTTGAGCTGGCTGGATGGACCATGCGCATAAAGTTGTGCAGTGCGCAACCCATGAAACAGTACAGAACAGCTCTGTATTCATGATCAATTCGTGACCAATTCCAATTGGCCGTACCTTCCAATGCCTCTTATATCCTTTAGCTGCGTTGCTGGTGACCTAGTTGATATCTAATTAGCCTAATTAAACAATCTTCCTTGATTATCATTTTATACACCTTTGACAGCCATGAAAAAAAGTGCCTTGCAGATCTTCAGCTTCAGGGACTGTCGTTGGCCAAGGGCCTCCACTACTTGAAGGCTCTGAAATCCACTTCCAGATCTGCACTCCCAGCGAATGGCTGAGCACATCAGTCACTGCACCAGGAAACTTGTGTCTAAGGAGTGTTGACAGCTAAATACACAGGCCTATTCCTGGGAGCCATACTCCTCTGGTGGCAGCTGTGGTTTTAGGATGCCCTGAAACCTTTTCCAAACCTTTGTGAGATTACACAGCAGCTGTCTAGGACAGTGCCCCTACACCTACCTCTTCTCTGTCCTTGGCTCATGGTCAGGCTTACCTTAAGGTCTGAAGTTCTCCCAGGCTTCTTCAGCTCCCTCACCAGAAACTCACAAGTACTTCCCCTAGTAAAGTCCTTGCACATTTAATCCCATCTCCACTTCTGCTTCTTGGAGGATCTGAACTAATGCACCTTCTATCTCAACTCCCCAACTCTAGTTTCAACCCCCTACAACATGTCCCTAAAGACAGTGAGTTTCCCAACAGGAAAATTAGATTGTATTTTTCACCTATGCCAAATTCTTTGCTTGCTGTCCATCACTCATAAGATAAACTCCAACCCACTGGGAGTATCTGAGGCCCTTGAGGCACGAGCCTTTGCTGACTTTTCCAGTCCTTCCCAGCCTCTGCTGCCTCGCATTTTATGCTTCAGCAGCTCCAAATACTATGGCTCCCAAAAGAGTCATGCTGCCCCAGGCTGCTTTATTTTCTGCTTCTGTTTTTTTCCTCTGCTGAAAAGCCACCCTATCACAACTTCCCATGGGCCATACACACATGCACACATGTACACACACATGCATGAACACAAGCATGTTTGAGACTCAGCTGCAGTGCTGTGGGCTCCGTGTGCACTCCCTTCAAACTGACTCAGGTCCTGAGCTCTGAAATCTAGAGAAGCCTCCTTTCCAGAGCCCCTCACAGCAGCAGTTAGCGGCTTCCTCCTTACTTTTCTCCACTTTCAGGAGAGCTCCTGGAAGGTACAATAACAGCAATAAAGGGATCCCAATGGGCTAGCTGCTCAGCCCCCCTTTCCCAGGGGCTGCTCCACCATCCCAATCCCCAGGATGACTTCCCAGGGCCCAGCCACAGTATTCAGTATGACCTGGCTCTCCTCACCAAAGTTGAGTGAACCAGATGTGGTCACCAGCAATCAAACCAGTTAGCTTCCTCTATAGGAATTTGGATTTTTGAACCAAGAGAAAATCACACAGTCTTTGGATGGCTGGATCTGCAACACCACCTCCTACCATTTGTGTGAATAACAGACAAGAGCAAAGCCAGCACGCAGACAGGAGCAGAGATAAAAGGTAGTTCTCATGCCTTGCTGCTTCCCCCTTCCCCTGCCTGTTCCCTTCCCCCTTCCCCTTCCCCTTCCTGTTCCCTCCCCTCTTTCCCTCCCCTTTTCTTTCCCCCTTGCCATGGTAAGATATCTGTGTCCTTATCAGAACCTGCTCTTTTCTGTTAAGCTAGTTTGAAAAAGCAAGCCATCACACTCATCTCTGCATCCAAAGTTCCTGACACATAGTAGATACTCAATAAATGTTTGGAATAGAATGAACAAGTGAATAAATGAGTCAGTGAATTGGTAGTAGAAAGTTCATGATGGAGGACCATGATGCCTATCATCCACAGACTACAATACTATGACTAAGAGGCATTTGAAGACAGCTTTCTGTGACAAGGCAGTGACACTGGTATCAAGAGACCCAGAAAGAGACTCATGATAAATGTCATAATGTCGGTATTCCATGCATGCACATGCTGGAGCACCCAGTCAGGAAATAGTTCCCAACCCTTCCTGGGTGTCTTAGAGTTAGCCTGCTGCTGGCTAGCAGGGGTTTTAGCTACCACCCTAAGTCAGCAAGCTCTGACTAAGTGCGCAGGGTTTTGCAAAGAAGTCTGTCCTGAATTCCTAGTGATGTGTCCTGCTTGTCCCAGTGCACATGCCTTCAAATTCAGTGACATGGTCTTTTTGGGGACAAGTGTCTTAGTAGCAAAGAGGAGTCTGTGCCTGAAGTTGGAGGTCTCATTCTAGCCCTTAGGTGTGCCTGGTGGTGACAGCACCTGCCTCCTGATGTGCTGTACACAATACACAGGGCATTTACTACCTGCAAAGGGATTCACAGAGAGCCTGGCTCCTAGTAAGTGCTCAATAAAGATGACTTAGCCTGTCTCAGCCTATTTCCTGTCAGTAGACTGAATTAAATCAAATCAGATGCTTTCTAAAGTTTTTCCCATTCGAAATGTCTATGATTTTTATCAGTCATAGCACAGATTGGGGGCACAGCTCAGGGGCATTCTTGGTGTCACCCAATCAAGCCTGTGCCTAAATCAAAACCTGCCAAGAAAACAAGCATCCCATGAGAACTAAAGGAGCAGCATCAGGGATGGTGACAGTGATGGCAGTGTTCTTTTGAGCAGTTAATGGTCGTTAGCTGGTCTCCCAGGGTCCCCCGAGTACCTCTGCTGCTAATTAGGAAAGATGCGGCAAGAGGCGTCCTGGTCCCCAGGGCTCCCTCTTCATAATTTCTCATGACTCCTACTTCTTTGTGGTTGATACTCCATCCCATTAGTGCAGGCTGCCCTCCTTATCTCTGATTGATGGATATAAAGTAGGACAAAGGCAGCAAGAGGAGCCAGCAAGCCTGGGTCCCCAGACAACACCTCAACTGCCATCCCTGACACCTCTCAGCAAAATCTAGACACTCCCTTGGAGCCCTGAACTGGACCCACCTTCATTCCCTCAGTATTTGTGAAAGGCCTTTATACGTGCCAGGCATGTGTAACCAGGCACAGAACTTACAAACAAACAATCAGTGTAACATAAGTGTTTTCATACATACATGAAAGTGCACTGAAAGCACCTGGTGCTGCAGGGGAAAGTATTAAAGGAGGGGATTTCTGATCAGGGCCCAGTGCCTATGTGAGCACCTGGAGAAGGTCACCATGTGTCTAATTCAGTTGCCCAGTCCACATCCCTTTTTTCCAGTAGCCCTTGGAAACGGAGGTCCCAGAGCCCCTAGAACATGTACCCATATAAGTAATGACTGTAATGGTTATTCTCTACTCCCCGCTCTAGATCCACTCTCCACCTTTCTCCTTACCCTCACCCTCAGTTCCCAGGGCACTGGACAATATGGACTCCATCAGTGGGACCCTCTGGCTGTCTTGAGTTGAACCAGTAGGAATCACCAGAAGCAGAAGACAGGGCATGAGGAGAGAGAAGTCACCATGTGTATCCCCCAGCCTCCTCCCTGCTGGGAATTGGTTGCAAAATGCTCACTCCTACACCCAGGGCTGCACTTCCGTGGGGTGGCTCCTCCTACTGCATCAGCTCCCGCCAAGTTCCAGGACCACTCCCTTCCTCTGAGCCTTCAGGCCCAGGATGCTAACTCCCTCCGGCCACCCCCAGCCCAGGGGGAGGACTGAGCACTTTACTGCCTCCATTGTTCCCTTAACCTGGTCCCCAAGTCGGTGGCTACTGGCTGCTCTACGTTAATAGCCTTGTCACAATAGTCTAGTCCCTTTCCTTTGGACTGTGCCATCTGTTTCCTGCCTGGACCGTGACTGAGACAGATGTTTACATAAATACTTTGAGACTAACGGATTTAGATCAATCCCAGAGTTATTTCCCTAGTGGACACAATATTTTATAGGGGGTCTCATTTGTAAACTTAAGAAAGGATTTTACAAATGAATGTCTACGTAAACCTTCTTCAGTATCTTTTTCCCCTAGGAGGCTTTCAGGAAGCTCAAAATCCCTTGGAATTCGATCCTCCTGGTTTTCTGGTAAGAAATCACTGCTCAAAATTATTTAGTAACTGCAAATACTCCCAGGAACTAGATAGGAATGTCTCACTCAGGCATTCAGAGCCCATTACAATTAGGCACTGGCCTGCCTCGCTGGCTTAATTCTCCCCTCACAGTCTGTGCCTCGGCCCCCTGAGCGCTGCCCCTGTTCTGCATTCATTCTGGTTCCTGTCCAGAATGGCTGCCATACCCTGTCCCCTCCAAACACCACCCACCTCCCATTTCTCCTGTGGTTGAACTTCTTCGAAGCCCTGCTCAAATCTTCCTCCCAGTCTTGCCTAATACACTACTTCTCTCAGCCTTCCATTCCTCTCCTGTCTCTCTCTACATGGGGTTGTTTTAAAATTACACTCAGGCCCTAGTTGATGTGGCTCAGTGGGTTGAGCACCAGCCTGTGGACAGAAAGGTCGTTGGTTGGATTGCCGGTCAGGGCACACGCCTGGGTTGTCGGCCAGGTCCCCAGTGGGCGGTGAGCAAGAGGCAACCTATCTATGTTTTTCTCACACATATATCTCTCCCTCTCTTTCTCCCTCCCATCCCCTCTCTCTAAAATAAATAAGTCAAATCTGTAAAAAATTAACACACAGTACATTGGCTTTCTGAGGGGTGTACAGGTCCATGCATTCTAGCAGATGTATGGATTTGTGTAACCACCAGAACAAACAGGATACAAACAGTTTCATCACGCACAAAAGCCCTTATGCTACCTCCTTAGAGCTGTCTGTATATGTACATGTGTGTGTAGGTACATATATAGAGAAAAAAGATTTATTATAAGGACTTTGTTCATGTGACTATGGAGGCTGGTAAATCACAAAATCTGCAGGGTGAGTCAGGCAACTGGAGACACAGGAGGGCTGATGGTATAGCTCCCATCTGAAGGCCAGCAGGCTCGAGACCCAGGAAGACTGGTGTTTCGGTTCAAGTCCAAAGGCAGGAAAAAGCCTATGCCCTAGAGTGGAAGCAGTCAGGCTGGAGGAGTTCTCCCTGCTCAGAAGTGGATCAGCCTTTTCATTCAGGCCTTTAACTGATTAAACGAGGCCCACCCACATTAGGGAGGACAATCTGCTTCTCTCACATCACCAATTTAAATGTTAATCTTACCCAAAACACCCTCACAGATACCCCCATTATGTTTGACCAAATATCTGGGCACCCTGTGGCCCAGTCAAACTGACACATAAAATTAACTATCATAATCACATAAATAGAATAAAAAAATATGTGAACTTTTAAGACTGACTTCTTTCACTCAACATAATACATTTGAAATCCATTCGAGTGGGTGTATGCATATCAATAGTTCATTTCTTGTTATTGCATGGTACTATCACAGTTTGTTATGCATGGAAGGATATTTGTGTTCTTTCTAATCTGGAGCCACTATAAACACCATGTACAGGTTTTTGTATGAACATAAGTTTTAAATTTCTGTAGGACAACCTGAGGGTAGGATTGTTGGGTCATGTGATGAGTATATGTTTAACTTTATAAAGAAATGACAGTGTTTTGCAGAGTGCCTGTGCCATTATGCATTCCTATCAGAATGCCTAAAAGTTCTGGTTTTTTTCTCATCTGAGGTATTTGTATTGTCAGTAATTCCCCCCCCCCCTTTTTTTTTATTTTTAGTCATTCCAACAGGCATACAGTGATATCTCATCATGGTTTTAATTTTCCTTTCCCTAATGGCTAATGATCTTGGACATCTTTTCATATCTTTATTTGACTTCCATATATCTTCTTTGGTGAAGTGTTTGTTCAAGACTTTTACCTGCTTTCTAATTGGGTTTGTTTTGCTTTACCATAGAATTTTGAGACTTTTTAAAGGATATTCTGGACACAAGTCATTTGTCAGATACATGATTTACAAATATTTTGTGGCAGTCTATAGCTTGTCTTTTCAAATTATATTTTTCACAGAGCAAATTTTTTGTTTTAAGGAAACATTTACCAATTGTTTTTTATGGATCATGCTTTGGTTTTATAACTAAGAACTTTTGCCTAACCATGTCACAAAGATATTCTCCTATGTTTTCTTCTGAATGGCTTATAGTTTTGCATCTTATTTTAAATTGATTACCCCTCTAATTTTGAGTTAACTTTTGTATGAGGTATAAAGTTTAGGTGGAGGTTTATTTATTTGTAGACAGATGTCCAACTGTCCCCAAATCATTTATTGAAAAGACTTCCTCACTGAATTTCTTTGAACAGTTATTAAAAATCAATTGGCCATATTTTGTGAGCTTATTTCTGGACCCTATTTTCTTCCATTGATCTGTGTATCCACCCCTTTTGCCAACAGCACACTGTTTTGATTACTGTAGTTTTATGGTAAGTCATTAATTGAGTAATGTGATTTCTTCCACTTTAATCTTCTTTTCCAGAATTGGCTCAGTTATTCTGAATCCTTTGACTTTCCATGGAATTTAAAATAAGCTTGTCTGTATCTAAAAAAAATCTTGCTTGGATTGTTATTGAAGTTTTATTAAATCTATAGATCAGACCTACATCCTGTGACTGTGTTAAACTCATTTATTAGTTTCAGAAGGTTTTTTGTAGAGGTCACCGGGTTTTCTGTGTAGAAAATCATGTCATCTATAATAGAGACTGTTTTATTTATTTATTTCCAGTTTTATTCTGCATGCCTTTAATTCTTTTTCCTTGCCTTATTGCCAGGGCTGGAATTTCCAGTGTGATGATGAATAAGGTTGATGAAAGTGGACATCCTTGTCTGCTCTCCAACTTGGGGAGAAAGCGTTTCATCTTTCACCACTAAATATGATTTTGACTATAGCTTTTTGTTGATGCCCTATATAAGACCGAGGAAGCTCCCTTCTATTTAGTTTACTGAGAATTTTGTATCACAGAGAGAAGTTTTACTTTGTCAATGCCTTTTCTGCATTAATTGATATGATCATGTGTTTTTTTTCTTCTCCACACTGTTAATACGATAGAGTGCACTAATGGATTTTGAATATTGAGCCAGCTTTGCATTCCAGGGGACTCTCCATTTGATTATAGTGTCCTTTTCTTTTTATATATTGCCGAAATTGATTTGCTAACATTCTAGGAGGATTTTTATGTCTATATTTATGAAAGACATTGGTTTGCAGTTTTCTTTTTTTGTACATGCTTCGCCATGTTTTGTACTAAGGAAGTCCTGGTCTCATACAATGAGTTGGCAAATGTTCCCTCCTCTCCCATTTTCTAGAAGCCATTATAAAAAAAAAAAAATGGATGTAATTTCTTCACATCTGTGGTAGTATTAGCCAGTGAAATCATCTGGTCCTAGTGATTTCTTTTTCAGAATATTTTTAACTATGAATTTAATCTCTTAAATAATTAATGGTTCAAATTATTTTGTATCTTGGGTCTATTTTGGTAGTTTGTGAGTTTTTAAGCAGTTGGTCGATTTCATTTAAGTTGGAGTATCGATGGGTGTAGAAATTTTCACAGTACGCCTTTATTATCCTTTTAACAGAGATACCCCCTCTTTTATTCCTGATTTTGGTCATTTGTGCCTTCTTTATTTTTTCTTTGTCAATCTTGCTAGACCCATAGTGTTTGACATCTCCTTTTACTTTTCAATGTTTCTTTCTCACTTCTTTGCATTGCAGTAGTGTTGTCCCCAAGTACGTTTTATGTATCCCCCAAGGTTCTTCCTAGGATCTAGGATGGAGCCCTACACACTGCTGAATAAATGATATATTTTTTTATTTTAAATAAGAGAAGCACCCATAGGCCTCTCGGAATTCAGGTGTGACTCCCCAAGCTGGATTTTGATGGCACCTTTGTCTATTGCTGCCAATATATTTGGTTAGAAGCAGCAGCACCTGCTACTGGCTCAGAAGGGGAGTTCGTCACCTCTGTCTGCTGCTCACACACACCATCTCCTCTCGGCAGGAGCAGATCTCTAGTGCATTGGTCAAGCAGAGGGACATTCACAGGGTCATTAGACTAGGGTGTAAGATTTTCTTCCCCTTTTCTCTTGATATGGCATTTTTTGTCTCCTTTATGTCCATAAGTCAGGGAAGGAAAAAGGGGGTTTTAGTCAGCTTCTATTTAGGAATCATTCAGCCCTGAGGAGCAAATTTTTTTACCTCTTCTGGGCTTTTCTGAGTTCTCTCTCTCTCTCTCTCTTTCTTTAGAACAAACCATAAACCAATTCATACAAGCAAATCACAGACAGCTCAGTGAACTCCAAACCATATTTCCCATAAGAGCCATCCCAAAGTGATCAACAAAATTTTAAAGCTCGACTTTAAGTAACCCATCTTAAATTTCCTTCAGCTTTTTTGAAGTAAAGAAGAAATCAAGTCAGGAAGCATCCCTCCAGCGTCCTTTTCAAAGGCTAGATCAAGATTTACTAAGTTTTAATTACACTGCAGCACATATTCTGACGAATACAAAACAAGTTGCAAGCGTGGTCAACCTTGAGAGGATTCGCACTGGCATAAAGGCAATTAGACTTGGCACCGGTGCTTAAAATCCATCTCCCTCACCTACGTGCTGTACGATTCAGGCTCTAGATGTGTGGACAAATTATTAAGAAACCCAAGGCTCACGGAACAATCTGTGGTACTGGGAAGATAACACCTTCAGGGTGTTCTGTGATAACTTGGGTGAAGGCAGTTGGCACAGTGTTGGCTACAGAGGTGTCTTGGTCAACATCGGCTGGTCGGATGGAGGCTTGCATCAGTAAGCTTACTATCTAGTTGGAAAACTAAAAAAGAAATGCGTAAAACATGGAAAAAATAACCTGAAGTTATACACTGGCCATAATATAGACTTCATACTATGTTATGAGCAGAATAAAATTTTTTAAAGCATCACTTGTAGAGAAAATTTGAACAAGAAACACATTAGGAGGAAGAAAGACATCAACTGGGTTTGCAAAATGGGCGCAGTTTGGCTTAGCAGAGAGAGAACAGCAAGCAATGGAACCACCACAAGTAAAGACTCAACACAGAAAAGGATGTGCTGCAGCCAACACCCATATGCAAGCCTTCAGATACCATCATGAGTGGAAGCAAACAAAATTAAAACAGTGTGTGAAACCGAAGTACTACTTGGCCTCTAGCTGTACCCTTAGCTAAGCTCCATGCCTCATCACACCAGCAACGACACATACTCCGAGTCCCAGCGTTGCCTCTCTGGCAGAACCTCTCCAGAATTTCTGGCAGAGGAGCAGCCAAGAGATGCAGTCAGCAGGCTGCCACATGCAGAGCATCTGCCTTAACTGCGAGCCTTCTTACACCTCAACCGCTCATGTTCTCCAAAGGAAAGACTGCAGCCATTCTCCTCTTCGAAACAGGTAAGCTCAATACATAGAGCCTGGAAAAAATCAGGCGATGGTCCAAGCCAGGTGGTGGACGGGGCGAGCAGGCAAGTCGCCCCGTGCTGCTGCAGCTCCCGGAGAACACCTCCCTCAGTAGCGCACTTTGGTGCAGTGAGTGGTCTGTGCAAGTCTCCAAGTGCCCCACTGGGAGCTCCTTGTGTTGGGGACTGTCAACCAAATTCTTGATGAGTCTTACTCATCAAGCTAGGAAATCGATTTCCTGCAAAGAGAAAAATGCCCTTTGTTAGGAAGTGCAGCAGGGAAGATTTTATATTTTCAAAAGCACATTCAGAGCATTCTGTACCAGATAGCAGGCTAAGTACTCTGTGCATATTATTTCCCTTGATTATATGGTTTTAAGAGGTTGGTAAATGTATCCATAATTTACAGGTAGTGAAACAGATTCCACTTAGAGAGATGACATCACAAAACTGGAAGACGGTACAATAGGGATTTGACTGTAGGATTGTCTGAGTCAAAAGCCTGTTCTGAATGTGCCAGATGCCAAGATGAATTACATGGCCTGAGAAGGATCCTGTAAGTTACACTGTGCAGGTCCAAGTTCAACCTGTTTGTGAAACTTGGGGCAGTGATCTGTAAGATCTAAAGGGCAAATAAATAAGTGAAAATGATGTGCAAACAAAAGCACAGACAGGTGTGGAGGACTTGATACGCACAAGGGATTTGGTGAAAGGGTTATGAGATATCATTTCTTAACATCATTAGACTTCATTACTGATGCCTCACAGACCTGAATTTTATATTTATTTGTGGCTTTTTATTAAATACCATCTGTTTTTGATATGAAAGTCATGCTGACAAAACACGATTGATTAAAGTTTCTAATTATCTGTCATCACAGCATGACCAGTGGCAAATGGAATGCATTTTCTTTTTTCTTCCAGGAAAAAAAATATAGAGAGCTCCCTAATGCAAGTCACATAACTGCTCTGGTTCACTCAAGTGCTCAGTGAGAGTATGCATGGCAGGGCAATAAAATAGGTGGGCGATATCACGCAGCCTGCCAGCAAAGCTGACTTTCCATGGAGAAGACAATTGGCCAGGAGCAAAAGTAAGGACTCCAGAAAGACTCTCTAACACAGACAACTTATAGAATAATTATTCTTTTCTTATCTTTAATTTTGGTACCAGGTATAACTGGGTTGTACCTGTCCTTTATATGGCAGCCACTAAAGAATCCTATTGAAATTCTATGTGAGTGTATTACTTACAGCAACACTAGCTGCTGTAACAAACTCTTAAATTATCGATGACCTAACACAAAAGAAACATATTTCTAATTCAGGCAACAGTCCAGTGCAGTCAGACTGCGAGAATTCCGTTGCAGTCATCCCCTTGGGCCACAGAGTCCCCTCCATCCAGCCAGTGTCTGGGAGAAAGCACAGTCGCTCTTCAACCTCTTCAGCCTGCAAATAGTACCTGAGGCTCAAGTCAGGGCAAGAGACAGTGGTGATGCTGATGGTGGCCGGGCAACCCATCCTCGGTAAAACTCTCACAGGCCTTTCGCAGCATCGAGTCACCTTGCACTGCTGTGTCTTCTAGCCACTCGCATCCACTTGCCCCCTCTTCTCCACACAGGCTTATACTCACCCTTTCTTTGGGTCTCCTCCGGGGCTGCATCCAGTACATAATACAGGAACTCAGAATGGAGAATGGCCGTTTCCATTTACTTTTTAAGAAGCTGTTTGTGACAGGGTAAGTCATGCATTAAAAAAACTTATCTTCCCTGCATACACTCAATATACACAGTGGTAATAAAGCAGGGGCCAGAGAACCACAAAGAAAGAAAAACATCTCCCATTTTCTGCTGCTGATGGGAAATACAACACGCACCACTAACATCCTGTTTTATATTTTTTTTTCCACCAGAGCTACAGCCTTAGAGACACCCACATTGCCTCCCAAGGTTCTGCAGACAACAGTTTTTTGTTTGTGGTATGCATGGGTCTTCTCCTGTTCTGTCCTTGATCACAGTGTCCCGAAGGCCTGCCACCTACACACCAAGCCAACAGCATGCATTTTAGGCTTTACCTAATGGTGGCACTCCTCGTCGGGGAGGGCCTGACTGGGGGAACATCACTGAGGAAGGCCTCTGTCCTCTCACACCTAGCAGAATTCTGAAAATGTCCCAAACTGGTGCAAGGAGGAAGTCATCCTGGAGGTGGTGTGCGTATTGGGCAGGCGAAGTTCAGAATTTTGCAGACTGGTTGTTATTAACTTCTTAGAAACAGAGGAGCTATGAAACTGTATTCTTTCTTTCAGTCTACAGTTTGACCATTTTATAAGCATTCGAGGACTGATTAGAAACAAATGCAATCAACATGGTAACAACTCCCCTAGGCTATGTATGCCTATTCTGCCCCTTCGAAGAGCCTACATTTGTATCCTAACTCAGCTCCTCTTTACAAACCATTTTCAGAGGCTACAGTACCCTCTTTGACTTTCTCCATTGTGTCAAAGCCTTGTTATTAGGCCATGTCCAAAACCCTGACCTACTGTCGAAAGTATCAATGAACAAGCCTGGTGAGTAAAACAGATGACCAGAGTGCTGTCACACAGGGTCAAACACATGGGGTGCAGCTCAGCAGGGGCACCCAAATAATCCATGCATGAGAATCACAGGTGCAGCTTCATACAGCCAAGCACCCCCAGGTGCACATGAGGTGATATGTACATTTATTGTCTTTCATTTTGTGACAAAGGCTTGAGAATGCTGAAACATACATTTATGATCCCACTAGTTTAAGAAAAAAGTCTTACACATGAATTCGAAGCCCCCTAACCCCCTGCCACCATTCTGTAGTGGCTGAGTCATCCCACCCCTCCATCCAGGTCCAGAGTCACTGATGTTTGTCAACTGGGGGTTCTGTTTCCCACAGGTGTCTTTATACTTCTTTATGCATATGTAACATATGGATTGGAATGAATTATAAAGCATTATTCTGTATATTTTTTGAGCCTTTAGTGATATATGATACTCATTCTTATGAAACTTCCTTTTCTCATTCAAACTTATATTTGTAAGATGATAGATGCAGGTCTAGTTCATTCATCTTTCACTTTCATTTATTGATCCACAATATGAATATAATGCAATTTATCTGTTCTTTTATTGTACCTTTAGTTTCTTTCTAATTTGTCACAATTACATATATATCTGCTATGACTATTTTGTAGATGTTTTCTTAAGCCATCTACATTTTTAAGAGTATCACAAGCATTCTGCTTTTCTACCCAGGGTCAGGAATTGATGAGCCAGGTCAAGGAGGGGTCTCAAAATGTGATCCCTGGACAAGCAGCATTCATGTCAGTTGGCAACTTTTCAGAAATGCAGATTCCCAGGCCTCACCCCACACTGACTGAATCAGGAACTGGTTCAGGAACTGGGGACAAAGGATAGTGATGTGTATTTTACAAGATTCTGATGCTTGCTAACATTTAAGTAGTACCATTTTAGTCTAGCATAATGATGCCTCTTGTTTTGCATGTCTCATAACCCAAATTAAAATATCCAAAATGTTTGTGCAATGGCTGCAACATTGAAACAAATTCAGAAACTCCCATTGACTGTTTCAAAGCACTATATATGCATTTTAATGAAATATACTAAGGTCTAAGGAGCAACTTTGAAAATCATAAAGCATAATACAAATTAGTAATAGTCAATGTGGTAAATTTGTTTCAAAACGTTACTGTGTTACTAAGTCACAACTCATGCATCTAAAAACAACAGCCAGAGAACACAGACATACAAGGGCATAAAGTCATTTCAGTCAAGTGTAAGTGTTTAAAAAAGCACTCAGGAGCATCTGAAGCATTAAATATATTTCTGAATGAGTTTCAGTATCATCACCCATATGGCATGGAATTTTTTTCTTCGGTATTTCAATGTGTTTTCTCGCTTGCAGTTTGGCTGTCTGGACTACTTACAGTTCCATACTCTTGGAACAAACAAACAAAAAGTCTTATCTCGGGATTTGTTGGGAAGGCAGGGCAGCTTTCTGGAGTCAGATGAAGCAGCAAGGAGAACAGGGTGAGAACTGCCCATTCACCAGGCTTGAGGGAAGGGTGTCGGCCAGGTCAGTAGTGGAAAGTCTATAAACCAGGTATGGCCTAGTGCCAGGGGGCTGAGCATTTTCTCATCATGATTCGGGAACACAGTCAATGCCTTGGGTCTTTGGTGTAGCTGGAGGTTCTCAGTGGGTGAATAAAGACAGAACGTGGATGGAGAAATTCAAGAATCAGTAATAGTTTTCATCTAGGGTAGACTCTGATAAAGGTCAGAAGGGAAACTGTCAACAGTGAAGAGTGACCCCTGTTCTCACTGAGGACAGGAGTTAGTTGCTCAAAGGGCTGAGGATGAGGAGCCAGCAGAGCTCAAGTCCTAGGAAAGAGCATGAGGAAAAGCAGAGACTCCATCAGCAAAAGGCAGATGGTGTGACTCCGGGTTCAGGTGGGAACTGGGAAGAGGAGGAGGGCAGCCCTGGGACATCCCTTTAAGGATCAGGGCTTCCCAAAGAATAACTGAAAGGCAAGTCCTTAAGTGGAGTGTGTAAGTACATATCATCTCAATCAGGGTACGCCCAGGTGTAAGGAGCTGGGGAAGGCAGACAATGGGATAATGAGAGAAAGTCAACAGACAAAAAGAAGAAGGAAAAAATAAGTCAAATGTTTAACCTACTGGTCTGTGCCTCTCTTTTCCCAAGGGATTTATGAATAGACTGGTCCAATCCCCTATCTTGAAGGCATAAGGTGGGTAGAGAAAGAGCCTCCCAAACTCAGGTGGGCACCGTGGGGAGCCGACAAAACCCCGGGAACAAGAACGGCAAGTCATGCCCTGCGGTGGGTCCAGGCAGCACCCAGAGGGCAGCTCAGTGCATATGGAAATACCAAGGACAAAGTGGGGCCAAAGAAAAGGGAGAGTCAAAATAAGATGGGAGAAGGGAGGAAAAACAGGTGAAGGACCCAGGAAAGTTGAGAGTGAGAAGTCAAAAAGACAAGCTGGCAATGTTCTGGACAAACTCTGGCCACAAAGCCAGCATCCACAATGTGAGAGCTGAGTTCACCCCGTGGAGCCAGACAGGATGGCCAGTATCCTCCCGAGTCACACTCAGTCAATGGGGAAGGATGGGCTCGGAGATAAAAGTCTTGGGCTCAGAGAAGCGAAGAGAATAGAGTTCCGATAAGAAGTGTTCTGTCCTACACCCTGCCTCTGTCTCCAGGCAGGCTTCGGCTCTCAAGTGATCCAGACAGGTACTGGACCTAGAAAATTGGATACTGCTGAAGTTTGACAAGGCTGAAAAAGCCAGGGCTTGTTTCACTAAGCCCTAAATAAACAAAGGGCTAACTCACAAAGCCAACTCTCACTCATTTGCAAATCTAATTTATGTAAAGCCACCAGTGACCAGAGGCAGATTTTATTACCACCTTTAAACCACTTTGTACTGTGACAGCCTCAGAATCTTTGGGCTGCTCTGTTTGTTGAACTAAACTGAACCTACATTAGAAGCCAAATGTTTGTTGTGAACGTTCTGAGTGCCAGGCCACGTGCCCCGAGGCGAACAAATGTGAGTTAGACCTAGTTCCTGTGTCCGGAGGAGGAGACCATTGCGTAGGAGAGACAACCCATCAATAGATCACCCCAGATTCATGTGGTTAACCCAATAAATGTTTGTGTCAAGCTTGGGGTCTTCTTTCCATCCCTAGTGGAGCTTCTGATTCTGTAGTGATTTCACCAAAGGGTCAGACAGACATGTGAAAAACAGGGCAATTACTACACTGGAGCCTTAGTTCAATACTATTTGCTTAACAGCAAAACCAGTCATGAATTTGGGTACCCTGTGGACTGCATTCAGTTAAGGAAACTCTAAGTGGACACTTGAACAACTACATTTCAACCTGAGTCCTAGGTTAACTATTTTTCTCTAATCTTCTTCATCATTTACACATGGGAATTGTCAAGAGACTCAGAAATGGGAACACTCTCTTTGTCGATGTAAAAAAAAAAAAAAAAAAGACTCAGTTCTGTTGATTCACAGCATTCTCTTTAGTGTCATTCTCCGAAAGCACACTTAAATTCAAAACTAGTTTTATTTTTTATTAAGCCAAATAGGTGTCCAATATTTGGCACCAATATATTTCCCAGTTACATTGCCCACGTCTCTTATGAATGACATAGAAATGATGGCAACAACCAGACCCACTATGTGTCTAAGGCCACTGGGTGGGAAGCGACCCCTTAACTTCTGTTATTACTTTATTCATTAGTAAGTAAGTACATTTAAAACCAGAGAGAGGTCTGTGTAGAAATGACATGCCCTCAGATATATTTCTGTGCTTCCAAGGACAGAGTTACAGTGCAGCTTCTCCTGTGATTCTGAAGAATAATGTGTCGCATATGCACAAGGCTTGTCCCAAGCAAGTGAAGCAAAGCCAAGTTCAGAAACTTGACCCATTTCCTGAGGCTGCTGTCGAAAGTTATCACAAAGTGGGTGACTCAAAACAACAGCAATTTACTCTCAGAAATTTACTCTCAGAAATTAAACCTCTCTCTGAGTGGTTTAAACAACAGAAACCCAAATTCTGGAGGCCAGAAACCCAAAATCAGTACACTGAGCTAAAATCAAGGTGATTGGCCACCTGTGAAGACTGTGGGATAGAACCTGTTCCTTGCTTCTTCCAGCTTCCAGTGGCTGACAGCATTCCTCAGCTTGTGGCTACATCACTCTAATCTCTGTCTCCAGCCTCTCTCTTATAAAGACAGTTGTGATGGCATTTAGGACCTACCCATATAATCCAGGATAATCTCAAATTCCTTGATTTAGTCACATTTGCAAAGGCCCCTTTTCCAAATAAAATAACATTTACAGGTTCCAGGGATTAGGGCCTGATATCAGTGGGATCCATTATTCTGCGGACCTCACCAAGCTCCCCATGAGGTTAGGCTGAGCTGGGGCTTCACCAGAAATTAACCTATGTTAGGACTCTTCCCTTTCCCTACCCACTTCTGCCCATCCCTAGCCAGTTTCCCCTGGGAGCAGGTACTCCATCAATTACTTCCTTATTTCTGCATCTATTCCTGGGCAATATGACCCGTGACAGTAACATAGACAAGGAAGGAGATGATAATACTTTTAGGTTGTGTCACTTGAAGCCACCAAATTTATAGTCATTTTTTCCACGGCAATAGAGAACTAATACACCTGAAGTATAATCTACTCCACTGAGTTTGCTCATCCTCAAGGCACTGACTACCGGCAGCTGAGGGAGAATGTAAATTCCCAAACACTTTCTGGTCTGGTGCATTAGAGTGGATCTCCAGCAGCCTGAGACACTGGTGTGAACAGTTAGGAAGGAAGCATGTAATAGCTAGGGAAAGCCACACAGAGCCAGGAAAGGGAATCTGGGCAGAGCACCGACCTTGTATGCTACCGGTGCAATTAATCCTTCTTCCAGAAACTCAGCTCTCCCTCTTTCTCTCACTGAGGGAAGCTCAGCTCTCCGGGACTCAGGGTGCATAGCCCTAAGCATCAGAACTGTCATTTCTGGTGTCTGGATTCTTTGTGACAGAATACTTATGTCTCTAGAGCCAGTCTCATTCCATCTCCCTGGACTGCCCTGTTTCAGATGCAGGAATTGGCTGGGCTGGTGCCTGTATTGGTTTGCTAGGGCTGATGTAACAAAGAACCGTAAACTGAGTGGTTTAAACAACAGAAATTTATTGTCCCACAGTTCTGGAGGCCAGACGTCTGAGACCAAGGTGTCAGCAGGACTGTTTCCTTCTGAGGGCCATGAGGGGGAATCTGCTTTCCCTTTACCTTCTGTGGTGTGCTGGCAACCTCAGGCATTCCTGGTCTTGTATATCCCTGCCTTCACCTTCACATTGTTGTGTTCCTATGTGTGTGTCTTTGGCCAAATTTTCCTTTTTTTTAGGGACCCAAGTCATGTTGTATTGAGGGCCCACCCTACTCTAGTACGACTTCATCTTAACCACATTCACAACAACCCTATTCCTAAATAAGGTGACATCTGAGGATGTCAACATACAAATTTGAGTGGAACACAATTCAACCAGAACAATACCCAAGGGCCTACCACCTTCCTCCAGAATTCTCTGATGCTAACTGTCTGACTCAATTTCTGTCCATCTCCAGCTCCTGGGCACACTCTGCTTCTCTTCCCAGCCGGGGCAGCCCCGGAGCATGGTGTTGGACACAGAGATACAGATTGCTTCCATGGCCTACCACCCACTGACTATCACCTTACCTTACAGTTTCTGACTGTTGACCTGGAATTCTTCCCAGCACTTGCCGCTATCATGCTGGTACAGTGTAGGCATTCAACAAATAGTCACTGAATTAGCTAATTGATTGGTTACATCTAACAGCTGGATGTGCTTGCAGATTCTGACCTACTCAAGCTACTGTTTTAAACCATGCTCAGCCATATCTTTAGACATGACATTATCCTCAATGATGAAATATCAGAGAAATGACTAAGAATTCTATAACTCCTGCATTGTAGGCCTAAGTTATACATGGCAACAAAGGAAGAGAAGCACATAGCTTTCTGATAAATCAGTAAAAAAGATAAGATGACTCACAGCCCCCAACTGCTATCAAAAACTCCTGTTAAAAAAGAATAGTCCCTATCTCTTTGTTTGACTTCACAGTCTTCCAAACTCAGAGTGATAGAACTTGATCCAAGAAAGCTAACAAGTAATCCTGGTAGGCATAGTTTTCCCAAGGCATTCAGGTTAAGTTCACCTCCACCACTGCCCAGATCTAGGTATTCAACTTCTTCCCTTCCTCCCTGTCCTTTCCTCCTTTCTTCTCTGATGTCTGTGCTCCTCATCTTCCTCTTTCACCTCTATTTCAACACCATCACAAGCATTCCAGAAATCCTGACTTCAACGCAGATAAATTAGGGGCAAAGACACAAGATCACTATCTATTTCTGAAGTTTTTATATGTACATAAGGCCATAGGCCAATCAAAGATAGGAAAGTAGGGACTAATTTAATTTCCCACTCCCCTAAGAGTTCATTATTTCTTTATTATATTGTTTTTTATTAAATACTGTATATACAGATAATAGTGTTTCTAATTTATGTCAAGTTTATAAGGAAAATCTCCAAAAAATGTGAAGGCCCCATAACCCAGATCAAAACAATTTCAATGAGTCAAAACTAGGATCACATTAAATTCCATCACTAATTTTTCCCACAAATCACTCAACTCAGGGAAAATACTTAAAAGAGAAAATATCCCACACCCGCACCCTTGATCTGGTAGCTTTAAGTCAGCCCAAATTTACCTTCCATTAGTTACAGCTGGCCAGATAAACTCTTTGTTCCCTTCCATTGCCTTCAATCCTTCTTGTTTCCTCTGTATTTTGTGCCCATTTGTACTCTACCTTAACCCCTTGAACCTCATGCATCTCCTATAATTGAGGTTTAAGTCCACCCTTTGTATTTATTGACTGCTCATGGGAGCAGCAACATTTTGACTTGAACACCACTTTCTAGAATTTTCCCAAAATTCTATCATTTTATCAATTTCAAATGTCAGAAATCTTTGCAGGTCCCATTCTTCTGTCTGTTGTGTCTGTAGGACCTGAGCCTCCAGCCTGGCTTGCTTAGTTCACATGACAGTCAAGCCCAGCCCCACTCAGAGGGGATTTGGGAAATGCCTACCATCTTCTAAAACTGTCCTATCCAGGCCCATGAGAGTGGTTATTTACAAAAAGAGTTAAATAGCAAAAACAAATTTAGGGGCATTTAAACCTTATTTGCCATGGGGGGGGGCAGGGAACACAAATAAAAGTAAATATTGAGTATGTTATTTCTAAACAGTGAAGAAGACTTACTAATAAGCTCAATGTGAAATCAGTTCTTTTTCTTCAAAGCTCTTCAAAAACCTGCATGGTAAATGCCCACTCTCAATAGGGCCATTGGAACACAGCACCGTACAGGGACGACCACGGGTACTAGCGGGGGACAGAAAGGAGGCCCCTCACTGTCCTTGGGGTGGCAAAAGCAGAAGGTCCAGGGATGCCTTTCCAGAGGAACTAACATCAAATCTGAGCCATGAAAGAAAAGTAATATCCTGTCCCTTGCTCCATTTTTTAAAGCTTTCACCCAATATGACCTTTCCCTTCTGTGATAGTTACTATTCTGTGTCAACACAGCTGGGCTTTTGGTGCCCAATTGGTTGGTAGATCATCAGTCTAAATGTTGCTGTGAAGGTATTTGTTAGAGGTTACCAACATTCAAATCAGTAGACTTTGAGTAAGGCAGATTACCTTCCATCATACGGGTGGGTCTCATCCAGTCAGTTGAAGGCCTTAAGAGCAAAGAATGAGGTTCCCCAAAGTAGAAGGGATTTTGCCTCAAGACTATGACACAGAAACTCTGCCTGAATTTTCCAGCCTCCTGCCCTGTGGAATTCAGTCTCAAGACTAAGCATCAACTCTTATCCAAGTCTCTAGCCTGCTGGCCTGCCCTACAGATTTTGGACTTAAGAGTCCCCACAAATACATTTGTGAATTCTAGATAGAGAGATAGACAGAGAGATAGAGAGATAGATAATATTTTTCCTCTTGGTTCTGATTCTCTGAATAACCCTAATATATTTTTTAAATCACAAATCTCTTGGGTGAGTGGGGTTTTGGCAGAGCAAATTCAAGACTGGCAGCAGCAACTATGCCACGAGGCAGAGGCAGGGAGCAGGTGAAGAACCCCCCATGTTAGGCTTTCTGTAAGGCGGCTGTGCAACCACTGAGTTTTCTTGGACAACTTAGATAGGCCTCCCCTGAAAGCGCAAGAAATCCCCTGAGGCAGGTCCCTGGGGGACCCGGAGAATTGCTGCTAAGTACCACCACCCGGGAACATGATCAGAAGCTGATCCCTTGAGATCTTTTCTCGTTCAATGGACTGAGTGAGCCCCAGGGACTTGAAAGCACTCAGGAACAGGGGAAAGAGTGGTGGGGAGAGGGAGGAAGAAATAATAATCACCGAGTCTGCATACCGAACAAGAAAAATTCCCATTGTGGGAGGTGGCTCACTCTGAATTTTCATGCATTCCCTCTGCTCCCCTCTGCCCGAGACAGAATCTGAAACATGCAGGTCCGCAAGCCTCTGGGTGGTGCCCGTGCTTCCCTTGCCATGCTCTCGTGTTCCTCCCCAAAGCTGGATGCTTGTTGGACTGGGGCTTGCCTGTGCCACTGGATATTCCTGATTTTAGGAGCTTGATTCTCAAAGGCGGTGAGGTAAATGGCTCCAGAACCTCAGAAAGATCTCCCAGAACACTTGAGAGTTGACTCAGACTTCCAAGAAACGCTGTAGGAAGTCAAGAGCTATTCATGAGATGAGTTTGCAAGGTGGAGAAGTCAGGGCCGGCTGAGAGGTTAAGAAAGTCTTCTTAAGTCATGCCTTGAAGAAAGGCTTCAGTTTGGGTGGTGGAGGAATGGGCTAAAGAACATGTCTAAGGAAACAACTGGCAGCATGCGACAGGGCCTGGCCAGAGAGGAGACCCACCTGCAGATCACAGAATACAAGTCAGGAGGCTGTCAGAAGTGCCTCATACATGTGGCAGCAAACAAGATCTCTTAGTTTTTCACTTGTCTATGAGCCCCACATTTAGTCTGAACCTCTCTCCCTGACCTTCACCTCATACCTGATTCAGATCACCCTTGGAGTGACCATGCTGACCATCCCCAGCTGCAGCCTCACTGTGATGCTTGGTAATGTTGTCCCAGCTCCGAACTCAGCTGATCTTAACAAAAATCCTGTTTCTTCACACCATTAGTTGGCCTCAGTCTGCCTTCAAAATGTCCCTCCTGGTTTTACCTGGCCCCATGAGCAGCCCCCCCACCCACCCCAGTCTACCGATTAGTGAGGGGCAGACCTCTGGGACTTGGTCACCCATCACCCCCACCCCCACCACTGTTGCCTGGCTTCTCCTCTGGACATTTTTTCCCAAGTGTCCACCATCAACAGTTGTCATTGCAGCTCACATTCTAAAATGCTCATTATTTGCAGTTTTAATAGAGATGCAAATTCAGATTATAAAAAGCACTTTTAAAAATAGAAGGTCTTTGCCTATTAAATAAAGTAATACACACACACACACACACACACAAAGTTTATGAAATGCCTGTTTGTAAAATAAAGCCGCATCCTCCAAGCTGTGAATCATACTGTCCCCAGAAAGTGGAACCACTTTTCTGTGTTGGCGTGACAGGGTCAGTGAATCAGGTTGCTACAAGCCTGTTGAGAAAGCACAGCCTCGCAGGATGAATTAAATGGGCATTTCACCCTGTCACTAATTTCCCTTGCTGGATGAGCAACAGCTCTATTAATCGGAAAGGACCTTGATTGGTACAACTTCTCTTTCTTCAGATGTGCCCAGGGTACTCGTGGAGCATGACAGGGGCTCTGGGCTGGCCAGTCCACTGGAGGCTGCCAGAGTGTGTCAGTGAATCTGATTATACTACTGCTCAGTCCAGAGTGTCTAGCTCTGTTTTTGTTGTTTTGGTTTCTTTCTTTCTTTCTTTTTTTTTTTGTCTTCCTCTCCCTAAAGAGTGGTGTGATTACGTTATGCCAAACCACTCAAGGATAATTCATACTGTCAGGCAACCCTTGTGTTTGCCCATTATCCTACAGTTTTGGGCTCACTTCATATTCCAAAGTGGCGTGATATAATGTAATGCAATTTGAAATACTGTAAAGCAATAACCAAAGTAACACAGTTTGACATCTTGAATCTCAGAGGAGGCATGTACACGCTGGCTACCCTGTGTTTCCACTTTTCCAGTACATGCTACTTGATATTATTTGACTTTTTCAAGTATTATCTGTTTTTAAAAGCAATTAGAAGAATGAGGCATTGGCAAAGGAAATTTCTTGTTTATCCATCCTACGTGGAAGCTCTTCAATGGGGACACCCTGTGCCCACACCTATGACGTGTCATAGACCCAATAGTCAGTGCCCACCCTGTGTCACCTGATAAGACAGTGCTGGCTCATTTATGGGAGCCCAAAGTTCTTTGAACATCACAGTCATCCAACAGATCACACCTATTTATTGTGTACCTACTATGTGTAAGGCTTTAAGAGGAAATAGCTGGAAAGTAAATTGAAAATTAGGCAGGTTATAATGGGACCTCCCAGCCAGTCTAGAGCAAATGTGGTTTAAAGCTTCAAGAATATGCTGAATCAAAGCACCAGGCTTGCTTACCCAACTGATTTGTTTGTTCTCTGCCTGAGCCAAAAGCAAGGGGTTGGGCCAAATGGGAGTGGCTGACTTAGCCTCAGCAGCCAGAAGTTCTGAAAAGCCAAGAAAACTTGCTGCCTCAGCATTGAGGCCCAGAATTGGCATGGAGCCCGTTATAAGGAAAGAAACAAGTTCTTGAAAACAAAGAAACACCCCACAATCCCTTTTTCTTGGACTATTACCCAACACATCTTTTCTTCCACTGCGAACATTTTGGAACAAAAGTTTCTGCTTGCTGAATCCCTTTTCTTACCTTCCATGCTTACACCAGCCCCTGCAATCCCACCTCCCATCCAGTCATTCCAGGGGATTTCAAACTGCTCTGTCTTCCCCCTCCCCTGCACTGACCTCTGGGCTGCCCGTAAGACACAGACCATCTTGTCCTTGCTAACATCGTCTGTTCCCATACCCTGCCTCTGTTTCCTCATGGCCACCTTGCAGCCTTCCTATTCCTGGTCTACTTAGGGCTTCTTCATCCTCTACCAAAGTTCTGTGCTTGGCATGAGGAATGTAATCAATAAACTGTAATAACTACGTATGGTGCCAGGTAGGTGATGAGAGTATTGGTGCAACACTTTGTGACTACCATGCTGTATACCTGAAAGTAATACAAAATAATATTTAATGTAAAAAAACATTTTTTAAAAATTCTGTGCTTGGTTGTTTTTTCTTTCTGGTCCTCACTCTGTACAAGGGTAACTATGTCTGTCTTCCCATTGACATCAGCAGCCATACTGCACTTGATTCCCAGATCCTTACCTCTCACAATGCTGATTCTCCCAATTTCTAAGGTTGGAGTTCCAGTTGCCTGCTGGGCACCAGCAAGCCACCAGCCCTCCTCTCCTCATATTTGATGTAAATGTTTAGCTGGGGGCTGTATACACTCTTTCAGTTTCCTGATACAGCAGCAGGACACTTCTTTGAGTTCCTTCCCCACTTTTCAACTTTGACTTCCCTCCTCCTGAAATGTTCCTCTCCCGAATCTTCACATCCTGCTTCCAATTATCGCCTCCTCAGAAAGGCCTTCCCTGCTCAAAGGGGCTGCACAGCCTCCCACGTGTATTCCAGCTCATCACTTAATCAAATTCAGTAATATGTTTATGTATTTACTTATTTATTGTCCAACTCCTTTGCTCCACTGCTGGAATGTAAACTGTATGAGGGAGGTGCCCATCTGTCTTATAGACTGATTCATTCCCAGCACCCAGGGAATAGTAAATGCTCAGGAAATATTGTTAAATGAGTAAGTGCTAATGATACCCAAAATTTTATATTTAGCACAGACCTCTTCTTTGAGCTCCAAAATACCTCTTGAGACCAAGATAACTCATAATATAAATAGCTCGAACCCATCATGTCTAAACCCATATTTTTAATGTTCTTAAACCCTCTGTACCTTCATCATAGTAAATGAATCCTGCCAGTTACTTGTTGCTCAAGCCAGACACCTGGGAGTCATCCTTGATTCTTTCCTCTACTTCACTCCTCCCGTATCCACTTCATGATGAAGTCCTCTGAGTACCAGTCCAATTATATCTCAGACCTTCTTTCCAGCTCCACTCTGTGCCATCTCCCTTAGAAGCCACCATGATCTCTAGAAAGGAATAGCCTTAGAACCAATATCCCTGAATGCACTTTTCCTCCACATGGCACACAGAATTTTCTTTCAGAATTTAAATCTGGTGATGTGACACCTCAGCACTTTTCTTTGCATTCCACTTTCATGCATCCTGAAAACTCCAGCATGTTATACTCCTAAGTCTTTTTTCCTTGCCTCATCCCATGCTCTTGACCAACAGTTGCCTGCTACCCTGGTCTCCTTCCACATCCTGGGACACTCAGAGCCTTTGCATCTGCTAGTCCATCTTCCTGGAAGGCTCTACTCCCTCCTCCCCAAGGGGCTATCTCCCTCTGTCTTTGAAACCCTGGCCTAATTCAACATTCTCAATTCACTAAAATTTATTCTTCCCCTACCACTTTTATTCTGTTTCCCTGTTCCCTGTTTGTTTCCTCATAATACCACATAGCTCTCTCCTCCACTAAATAAGCTCCCAAGTCACAATCTCCAAGTCTTTCATTCTATAATGTCTATCTAACTCCTGGCATAATTTACAGGATGTGTTAGATATTTATTAAACTACAGGAAAGAAGAAAGTCTGGAAGGGAGGAAGGGAGGGAGGAAGGAAGGGAGGAAGGAAGGAACGAACGAACAAACGAACAAACGAAGGGAGAGAGGAGTTTCACAGGTACTTTTAGACCAAATAAAAAAAACTTTATCTTTCTGCATTATCATACCACCCACCAGGCATCCTGAATCCCCAGTCTCAGATGATGGCATCACTATTCACCATGTAGCTCAGGTTAAATACCTCAGAATCTGTATATCTTCCTCTATCTCTTCCGTCTAATAGACTTCAGAAAGTTATCACCTCTACCTCTAAAACACATCAGAAACTACCCCCTTGTACATCATTCTCACTGCTTATCTCATCTGAAATACTACAGGAGCTTCCTGGCTTATCCCTTCTTCAGACCTGCTCTCCTGACAAGTTCAAATTCTAAAATAGAGGTATGATGTCAGTTCTCTTTAAAAACAAACAAACAAACTTTGAATGGTTTTCCATGGACTGAAGAATTCTTTGTCATGGCATTCAGAGTTCTTGAGATTCTGGTTACATTCTATATCTCCTGTCTTATCTCTAAGGGATGCTAGAAATTCTCTCACTCTCCATTCTCACAGACACCGTATCATCCCCGTCTTATGCATGCTGGCACTCCTTGTCTTGCCATCCCATGAGTCCAGAATTCAATGTTAACCCATTTCCTACCCGGAGAACCCCAACTTATATCCAAGTTGGTCACCTTTCCAAAAATTAAGTGAATATCATCTTCCATAAATTAAGTTAAGACTAATCATTTTTACATAATTACTCACTTCTTATGTTTTCTAACATATGAACAACTAAACTATCTCTACGCTGAATACCCACTATGTGTTAACCTTTATATAGTGCCTTTACACACTTCCTATAAAATATAATGCCGGTATCATCTCAAATTTTACAGAGCAAGGAAGCAGGCTTAAATAAATAAAATTAATTCACCCAGGTCACCTACTTAGCAAATAGGAGAGCAGTGAATCCAACTCGAGGAAGCTTGACTCCAGAGCCTCGTTTTATTTAAAGCACTATTTGACACACCCTCAAAAGATGGAGGTCCCATTTGATTTATCCTTAAAGTTCAATATCTAGGCTACAGTAGACAATCAATAAATGTTTGTGGATTGAAGGAGAGAGTAGAAAATCATCAGGCTTCCCAAGGTTCACAAGGGAAACCAGGAGACTCCTTTGTAATTTGGCTGAAGTAACTATTCAGTCAACGTTGAATTAAATGTGAATTGAATTGAGTTACCCAAGTAATAGAGCTAGATATGTCTCCCGAACTGAAGATGGAAAACTCCCTTCTATATGACTTTGCAACTTATCACTGTCAGAAAGGCTGAGCAGGGAGAGCCGGGGCTTAGCTGGCATGTACAGAAGAGTCTAAAAAATAATCAATTGAATTCAAACCACTATACATCATAGATGTTTAGAGCCAGAAAGGACCTGGGAGATCATCTGCTTCTCTTCCTTCATTTCACAGAAGAAGAAAATAAAGCCCGGCAGGAGATACAACATCAGCATCCTCTAAGTCACCCAGGTTAGTGAAACATTAGGGTGAAGAACAGATTAGAAGCAATCCCATCCTGTCCATGGACCAGTCCATCGCTTGCCAGAATGCAGCACTCAGTTGTCCAAATGCCTGGCTACATTATTCTCTATCTTCCTAAATACTTTTAGATAAATATCCAAACTTTTTTTATTGCTTTGTATGCCTATTTAGAACTTTTACTTATTCTTTAATTAATGGTTATAGTTTTTATTTAAAGGATTATCTGCTAAATGTTTTGTTTAAATTGGGTGGAGGAATGAGGTAATTTATAGCATTATCCAACAAATAAAAGCCATGTGTTTATAGAACTCCCACTTTCATGGAAGTGACCTTTCTAGCCATCAGCCCAGCAAACCATACTAGGCTCCAATTGTTAAGATGTGTACAGCCAAGTCAAACTCAGGATAGAAGGGGTGGAGTTCAGATGGCAAAAATGATGTTGAAATACCATTTCAGCTGGGATGCTCTCAATTGTTATTCACTTAAAATCTTGCTCCAACAATAAATATGGTGTATACTAGCACACACAACTGAAAAGTCCATAGGGAGATCTGGTGTCAAGTGAAGTTTGGTCCAGCAGCACAAAGGGAACATTTATGACTCAATTTCACTTACCTTGCAACTGAAGATACAACAGTGAAGAAAGCATAAGTAGCCATCCTCAAGGAGCTCACTGACTATTGAAGCAGATGGATATATTATAGCCATCTTCTAGAAATTATAGTCTGTGCATACCAAGTCCACTTCCTTACCACCTAGTCATCCCTCAGTTCATAATGACTGCATAAGGAGGGAGATGCACAGAATACTTAAAAGGATAGAAGGGGTACTTCTCCAGACTGGACAGGGCACCCAGGTTTCCTCCTCGGAGAAGCCAGGAGAAACATCTGAATCCTTAGAGAACTAGTTAAAATCAGTCTGGCAAGTAAAGTGGAAGAGGAGTAAGCACATGGCAAAGAGGTTTCATTTGTCCATCATGATAAGGAATTACTGACTATTCAGGGCTGATAGAGGACAAACCAGAAAGGGGAAGGGAAGAGACCAAGAAGTAGGTAGCCCCCATAATAGAAGGCTTTTCACATAGGATGGAGAGACATGAAGCTGATGAGGGGGCCACCATTTAAGGAATTAAAACAAATGTATATTTAGGGTGTTCAGCGTACAGACCCTGAGAGTGCAGGGAGTCACACAGGTCGAGTTTATAGGGCGAGGGAAGAAGATGGACATGACCTGACCCCTGAAGTAAGCCATATTGAAAAGACAGGCATAGAAAGGGGCCCACGGAGGAGATAAAGAACAAATACGGTTCTGGGCGAGCTGTCAAAGAAGATCAAAAGATTCTTGTACATGAACACTTCCCCTGAAATAATACTCAAATTTTTGTTTGCCAGTAGGCACTTTTTTTAATAGAGAAAAGATGCAAAGATTTTATGAGAAACTCAACGGTATCTGTTACCCAAAATGGATTAAAAAGTCACTGGCAAAAAAATTCAAAAAGGAAGGCATGGCAAACAGTTTTAAACCCCCCAGAGGATCAGTTACATATAAGGCAGAACACCAGTAAATAGAAGGAGCTTTAAAAGGGGTCTTACCATAACGAGCTGAAAAGTACAAGGTGAGAAACTGGAGGCAGCATGTCCAGAACACTCTTTCTAGAAGTTTGGTCATGAAAGAGAGGTGAGAGATTGGGGCAGTAACTAGAAGAGAGTGTTGGAGCCTTGAGGGTGACTTTTAGAATGTGGGGAAGTCAATATGTTTATGGCTTAAGGGAAGGGAATCATCAGTGAAGTACTGATAGAAAAATAAATGAGAGGTTTTTTAATAGGCCCAGAACTCTGACCAAATCTTTCTCGTCCTGAAAAGCATAGGTTCCCAGGTCCAGCATTTTGTGGAAAGCATTCCACAGCCACACTCATCAACACTGATTATCTTCATGCCTGTTCAAAGAAGGGACAACAGAGGATGCGGGACCCTTCCCACTTATCAAGTATTTTTTCTTTGTTCCCCAAAGTCTCTTGCTATATAAAGGCCCACATGAGATCAGGCTGTTGGCAATTTCCAAACGTTGCCCCTCCTCTTCTATTAAAAACAAACGTATAGTATTGTGCTGTGACTATGAGAGAGGCACAGGTGGTTTTTTTTTCTTAATATATACAAAATGTTTGTCTACATTCAAAAATTTTCCTCTTGATACCCCAAAATAAAGCATTTTGAAAGCACCCGACTTGGCACCATGTTTGTATCAGTCAGCTGTTGCTGCAATAAAGCTGCAAAACAAACCAGCCCAAAACTCAGCAGCCTACAACAATAAACATTGATTCTCACACTTAGGGTTCTGTGGGTTGTCTATGAACTCACTGGTTTTGGCTGGGCTCCACAAAGTGGCTCTGCCCCAGGTTGCAGGCTGGGTTGATATCTATTCAATATTTGTTCTTCCTGGGACCCAGGCTGAAAGGGCAGCAGCTCGCGTAGTTACCTGTAGAAAATCCTTTCAATGCATGTCACCAGAGCACAGGGTATGAGCAGAAACATTCAAGGCCCCTTAAAGCCTTGGCCTGAAACTGACCCACTGTAAATTTTGCTTACACCCCTTTAGCCAAATCAGGTCACATGGCCAAACCCAACATTACAAGGAAAGATACTCTACCCTCTCTCTAGTGGGAGCTGCTGCCAAGACAAATGGCAAAGGCCATGAATGTGTAATTCTAATACTAGGAGGGGTGAATGATTATAAACAATAATTCAATCTACCACAGTGTAAACCAGAAATTGGAAAAATAGTCAGGATTTTAATGCATGTTAAAGATCACCTTTTGCCTTTTTCAACATCCAGCATTCAGTGGAATCAACCACTATAATTACACACTCATACACACACATACCCCCCCATACACACACACACACACACACACCCTGTATGCTGTTGATGTTCACAATTCTACTTCCTGGTTTGAATGTTTCATCACGGAGGCCAGGCCACCTTCGGAAGAGGTGGTGTGGTAGAGTGAAAAGAGCTCCATGCTACAAGTCAGAAAAGCTGGGTTCTAGTCCTCACTCTGCCTCCAAATGATGTATCATTTGGGGATTAAAATAGAAAAGCTTTAATGAGTCATGAGACTGAGCTTGCTATGGCCAAGGCTGAGATGAGAGAAGATAGGTTGAATAAGAAACCCTTCTTAGCAGCAGTTAGATTGATAGTCAAGAGTCTGCCCCACAAAGCACTTGAGCATTCTAGACTTTGGGTTTAATAAAATAACAATCCCCTTCCAAAAGTAGGAGAAAGACTTAGGTCTGTGATATTGTTCCCAATGCATGCACATGGAGAAAGTATTGGTAGTGGATTTTGCACCCAGGACCAGACCCTCCAGGGGAAAGAAAGTAACACTCATCCTGAGAGGCCCCAAGGATCAGACACTTCTTCTAGCCCACACTGTTGGACACTGCAGAACCAGGTGCAAGTAAACAATATTTACCTGGGTCTTCAGGGGACATTCTACATGTGGGTATGAGTGAACAAAAATACACTGAGCAGGGTAAAGAGATCATAGCATATCACATGACTAAAATGAAAGTTTCCTGACCATTCCATTCATGTTTCCCAGGAAAATATAGACTTTCTCTTCTGGAGTGTGCTGTACTTTTAGTCTGTAACAGCACTTCCTAGCCTATGAGGTCTCTCTGGAAAAAGTCCAGCCAGTGTTACTATAACAAGAAGGGTTTTTGTAACATCCATGTAACCTGGCAGCCAAGGAGAGTGGACTGGAATGTACTTGTGTGAACAAGGACAACTTCACCGTACTAGTCAGTGAGGGCAGTAGATACCCTTGAGTGAGCATGTGTACTGTGGCTGTTGCACTCCAAATGACTGAGTAGAGCAATGAATCTGCATCAAATTTTGCATTAAAATTGAACATTCCCCCATGGAAACTATTTGGATGATTCAGAAGGCTTTTGGGGACAATGCAGTGAGTGCAGCACAAATAAAGGTGTGGCACAAATGCTTCAAAGATGGTTGAGAATCTGTTTAAAGTGATCCACATTCTAGAAGGCCTGCACAAGCAGAACACCTGAGAATGTTGAACATGCAGGGGCTGCAATCAACAAAGATTGGCAACTGATAGTGCAAGAACTAGAAGTCGATCTGGGGATTGCAAAAGTACTGAGTCCAAGATTTTGATGCAGGCCCTTGGCCTGAAATGTGTCATGGCAAAATTTATCCCATAGCTTCTGCTACCAGAGCAGAAGAAACATCATGCTACAGTTGCTAATGACTTGATTCAAACTGCTACCAATGAACCAGATTCCCTCAAGAGGGTCATAACCAGTGATGAATGGTGGGTCTACGGTGATGATCTGGAAATGAAGGCCCAGTCGTCCTAATGGAAGTTGACTGGTTCTCCATGACTGAAGAAGGCACAGCAAAGTCTCAGCAAGATCAAGACCACATTAACTGTGATTTTTATTGGGAAGGTATTGTCCATCAGAGCTGTGCCCCTTCAGGGCAAACAATAGGGAGTACTACCTCAATGTTCTTCATCAGTGAGAGATGCAATATGACAAAAATGGCCGCAGCTATGGGCAACTGGTGATTGGCAGCTTCATCACAACATAGCACTCGCTCATGCATCATGTTTCATGCAGAGTTTTTAGTGAAACATCAAATCACCCAGATGACTCTGCACCCCACAGCCCAGATTTGGTGCCCTGCAACATCTGGCTTTTCACGAAACTAAAATCACCTTTGAAAGGGAAAAGATTTCAGACCATTGGTGAGATTCAGGAAAATACAATGGGGCAGGTGATGGCGATTTCAACAAAGGATTTTGCAGTGTTTTGAACAGTGGAAGAGACACTGGGAGAACTGTGTGAGGTCCCAAGTTGCTGACTTTGAAGGGGGCTGAGGCATCATTGTCCTGTGTACACTGTTTCTTGTATCCTTTTCAAAAAATATCTCTTTTTCATTGTACATGGCTGGATACTTTGTGGACAGACCTCAGTATGTTCTTCCACACCTGGCAGCCTGCATAAGGATTGTTGGTGTGCCAACATATTGGCCCTTTATGTCTTCTGAGCAGCAAGGCAGGGCCTGGGATCCATGTAGCTTTCAGACACATGTCCCATAGTGTATCATCATGCAATGTCATCACTTCCTATATGTGACCTGAGATAAAGTTTGAGAAGCACTGATCTATACATTGAAAAAGGTTAAAAACTTCAAAGGTAAATCCCATGTTTACTGAGGAACTAGCAGAATTCTCAACCTGGGTTCCAAGAGAGAATTAATCCTTAAGGCCCTAAGGCATCCATTGTGTGAAACAGATTAGACTCTCTTCTGGTCATCTGGAAAGGTCCTAGTTATAGTCCACTCTCAGAAGAATTGAGAAAAATAGTCATTCAACTCAATGTTTGTGTTCTGTGGTTCTGATGAGGAGCCCAGTTAGGAAAAACTGTATGGCTGACTACTGTTTACTTCAATAGCTTCTAAATCATTTTTAAAAGAAAAAAAATGCTGTTTGTCCAATAGATACTACTTAGTTCAAATATCTAATTAACGCAATAGGCATTGCACCAATATAGATGTGTGTGGGGCCACATGAACGCTATTACTCTCTTCAGTGGTTTGACACTTTTGGCAGATGTTTTCTTTTATCCAAAATGAGCCAATGAATGCTATTACTCTTTTCAATGGTTTGACATGTTTTGCAGATGTTTTCTTTTATCTGAAAAAGAAATGGGGTGGGGGAGGGTTTCAGGAGGGGCAGTGGCTCAGCACAGCACAGCAGATCCTCACAGAGATAGAACTGGAAACAGGGTCTCTTGACCCCTGATGAAGCACTCCCTTTCTCTGCTCCTTTTCTGTCAAAAGCATGTTTTCTGATTATGTTCCATTAAATGCATCATTCACATTCACTCTCCAGAGAGCACTTTCGAAGCATCCTCACTCTTACCCAATCACTTAGCATGGCTGCTCAGTGAATTCTGTGGTTTAGAAACCTTCTTGTTGCTCCTAATTATTCCACTTCTTGGATTCCTAGGATGTGTGCACCTGATAATCAAGAGTTATTCATTGGAAGTCTTCATTACATTTGATGTGGATAATACAAATTTTACTTGTGAAATGCTACTCAAGGTCTCATTTTTGAATGAAGACGTTGATTTACTTACATTTTCAGAATACACACAATAGGCGGAGAATTAAAATAATGGACAACAACTAATAGAAAACAGGTGTGACTCTGAAACTTAAATGGTGCATTCTTCGGTCTTGGAGCAATGCTGAGAGAAGAATGTTTACCATACAACAATGGAGTCGGTTAAAAAAATAATATGAAACAAACAATAAATTCTCATTGACTGAGTGCAGCTTCCCAGCTGGAGCCCATTTCAGCATCTAGCTGTGCAACCAAAATGAACACACAAAGACTGCTAAACAAGGTTGGTTTTATTTCCCCTAGAGACTGGGAAGAAGATGGCAAGAGTGTAATTTAATTTTTGTAAAATGTTTTCTGAACAAGTTCAGGGGCTGTATCATTTGGGTTGACAAATTGAATACCAGGTCTGACGTTCTTGTAATAAGGTGTATGCCCTGACTTCATAAGAGAAACTCATCACTCAAATCTACAGCTGAGGAGGCAATGGAATTTCAGGGATACACAGAGCACTAAAGGCCAAAGCTTCAGGCAGGTCCTGATATGTGACATGTGAAAGGGGAAGGATTTAATCTGCTGATCCTCAGCCTCCAAAGAAGCTGGAAGTGGTAAGAACTTTCCCATGAGTGGTTATTTTTAGTATCCCGTGCCCACTCACGCTCTAACACGGAATTAGTTCCACTGGCCAGGTTTGGCTGAACGGTCTCAGGGTTGAAGAAACTCTTTTCCATGCATTCTAAGCTCTGAATTACACGGCCAAATTAGCCTAATTCCATTCTTGGTGCATTTCTACACATTACATTGCACAGATGAATTGAAATAGTTTAGGGGAACTAAGCTAGGACAAAGATCAGTCTTTTTTTTTTTTTTTTAAGATTGACCACCTAGATGAAAAAATGTAAACAGTGCTATAGACTAAATGTTCATGTCCACCCAAAATTCACATGCTGAGACCAAATCACAAATGTGATAAAAATTGAGGTGGAGTCTTTGGTTAGTGATTAGGTTATTAGGAGGGGACTGGTGACCTTATAAAAGAGACCTTGCCCTGCTCCTTCCATCATGTGAAAACACAGTGAAAAGACAGTCGATGGACCAGGAAGCAGGCCCCCACCAGACATCAAGTTTCTCACTCAGCCATGCTGGCACCCTGATCTTGAATGTCGAGCCTCCAGAACTGTGAGGAGTAAACGTAAGTCATTTATAGGCCACCCAATCTATGGTTTTCTGTTATAGCAGCCCAAAAGGACTAAGGCAGAGAGAGAAAGAGTGAAAAGCTTACAGTATGGAGAAGGAGAGCCTTACGAAAAAAGTGATCAAGAAGGGTACCTATAGACTGCATCCATGTCTCCCACTCATTCCAGTTTTCTTCCTCAAAGGTGTTCAGCTGTAGCTCCTCAAATACTCTTCCATGGACAGTAAGAACTAAAAGTTTGGAAGGAACCCTACGAGTCATTTAGTCCAACTCTCTATTCAAGGTTGTATTGACTACAGCTGCAGTTCTCAAAAGTCATGAAATTCATTTAAAATGTAGGTTCCTGAGCCTAGCTTCCAAATATTCTGATTCAATAAATCTAAGGATGGGCCCAAGAATCTTCATTATCAACAAGTTCCCCAGATGACTCCAGTGCTGGCCGTCTGCTGAGCGTACTTTGGGAAATGCTAGTCAAAGCTCCCATTCCACATCTGTGCTTCCAAATCTCCAGGGATGTGGCGTTCACTTCCAAGCAGGCAGCCAGCTGTCAGAAAGGCCTGATAATTAAAAAGGCCCCGCTTGCTCTTCAGCCCATTGAAGCCAGCTCTACAGTTTAACCACACACTGCAGTCCCCCTCCTATAATGATCCTCTGGAGATCAGAAGACAGTTTGCTGGCCCCTCTTCCAGAAATTTCTCTCCTCCTTCCAGTTTTTTTTTCAATGGCTCCCTACCTCAATCAGAATAAAGTCCAGACCCTTCAACATGTAAGAGTCATCATGTCCCGGCCCAGGCCTGCCTCCCAGCAGGGCCATCTCTCTTCCATCCTGCCTCACAGGTTAGATTTCCAAAAAACCCAATAGCAGTTGCTCACACACATGGCCAACCATGTTTCCATGCCTCTGCTCATGGCTCCTCCTCATGTGTAATGTGCACCTCTGCCCTCGTCCTTTCTTTCCCACTCTCTCCTTGAAGTGATAGAACTTCAACACTCACCTCAGGCTTTGTGGCCATTAAGACACCTTCATCACCATCATAGAATGGGCTAAATGTGCCTTTTGTGTAATTCACAATCATCCAACCAAATTCATTCATGGCATTAATTTCCATTGTATTAGAATTATCCATTTTCTCTGTCTCCACTGGTAAACTGAAGGACAGAAACTTTGTCTTATTAGGTAATTGTCATGTCCCCAGCCTATGTCTGACCCATAGAAATGACTCAGTAGATGTTTGTTGAGTTGAATCAAATCCTCCGGCGCTTAAGCCCAGAAGGCAGACCATGAGCCAAGCAGCTCCCCACTGATCATATCCTCTGAGGGTATGTCAGCCAGAGTGCAATACTGGGGGACACCAAGGTAGACAAATATCCACCCTGTCATTAAGGAGGTGCACACAGTCCTACCAGGAAGACGTGTCTGTACAACACAGTGTAGGAGCAGGTACATAGGACAAGATGGTAATACAAAGGAGGGGCAGCCACCCCTGCCTTGGAGAATCACGGAATAAGGGAAGACAGTAACATTTTTCATTTGTTCAACAAATATTTATTAAAATTAATTATATGCCAGTGAAAATTTTAGGTATTGAGGAATACAGCTGCAAACCAACCAGATAAAAATCTCTTCCTTCATGGAGATTTCAGCCTAAGGGACAAGCAAGACACTGAGATAAATAAGTAAAACATAGAGTATTTTAAATAGTGATAAAGACTGCCAGAAAAGAAAAAAAAAAAAAAAAAACAGTGACAGGAAGCAGGACAGAGAGCACCTCGCCATAAAAATTACATTGGCCCTGGCCAAATGGCTTAATTAGTCGGAGCGCCATCCCGTGCAACAAAAGGTTGCAGGTTCAATCCAGGTCAGGGTACATATGTGAGGCAACTGATCAATGTTTCTTTCTCTCTCCCATCCTCTGTCTCTTTCAAATTAATAAACATATCCTTGGGTAAGGATTTTTAAAATCACATTGAAGGACGTGAAGGAGCCAGCTGTGCAGACATGGGGGAAGGGTGCTTCAGGCTGGAGGGGCACATGTGACACCTCACTGAAGTGTGCCAGTGTCGTCCATGCAGGGCAAGGGGGCTGTGAAGTCACCACACAGTTCTGTCTTGTACTCTGTGGGCTTCAGGGGGCCACTGTAGGGTCTTGAGGAGAGAGAACCAGGATCCGACTTCTACTGCAAGGCAATTACCCTGGCTGTGTGTCAGGCACAGACCAGAGGGAGCAACAGCCTGCTGTTTCAGGCCCTGAGATGTGCAGGATGAACCTGAGAGCCACGTCCTATCGTTAGTTTGGTGCTGAGAAAGGTCAGTAAGGAGCTCATGGGTGTACAGCCAGCAAGTGGCAGACCTGGAACTCATGCCAGGTCTCCATGGCTCCAAATCCACATGCCCTCTCTCTTCCTACCACAGCACTACCAATCCCTGAGACCCTAGGAAGAGGAGCTCACTCCCTCAAAGGCAGCAGAACAGCATGGGAGGAGTGGGGGACCAAGCAGAAGTAGCCACAGCCCAGCTGATGAAGAGGGCTGTGTGTGCCCTTCTGAGTCAGAAAGGAAGCCCTTCAGCCAAAGTGGCATGGTCCAGTGAGTCCTCATCTGGCTCCATTTTTGTCCCTGAGCCTCAGTGTCCTTCCTGTGTGACCCTTCTCTCATCTGGCTCAAGTATAGACCAAAAAATCCTTTTTAAATTTCCATTTTAGTACCTGAGATGCATTGCTATGTCCAGATTGAAATATATTCAGTCATCAGAAAGGATATAGTTATAGAAACACAGAACAGCATTCAGATAGGTAAGCGCACTCATCCTCCCTACTTCAAAGGGCTGCAGTTCTCTGTTCCTTCCCATCTGACCCTCAGCGGTCACTCACCTGGACCCTGGGCCCTGGGCCCTGCCTGCCCACCTTATGCAAGTAGGTCCTGTCAGCCCCTTTCCCTGCCACCCACTCTGTTTCCTTCCTGACCCTCATCACATCTGACATAATTTCAGTCACGTCACACTTGTTTGCCTTCCATTTCTTCCAGTAAAACAAACATTGCTCGAGGTCAGAGGGCAGGTAGGGCTTGTTCACTGATGTGTCCCCTGCACTTAACAGGGGCCTGACACATGTCAGACATTCCATAGATGTCTCTTGCTTATTGCCACTGTGTGAGCCCGCAGCAGGTGTAAAAGATCTTTCTTCTTATCTCCCAGGAGTCCCACTAGGTCTTCCAAGTTTTTGCTCCAAATTTGACTAAAATCCAATGTACACACCAGCTCTCTAAGCTTTCAGACTCAGATGAGGATCACACCAATGGCCAACCAAACCTCAGGCCTCAGACACAGTCTAAGAAATACAACCCTGGCTCTCCTGGTTCTCAGCTTGCACATGGCAGATTGTGGGGCTCCTCAGCCTTCAGAACCATGTCAGCTAATTTCTATAGTTAAATACAGATACGTACAATCTCCTGTTGGTTCTGTTTCTCTGGAGAACCCTGTCTGATTCAGGAAGTTACAAGGGTTTTAGAAGCTCTGTGCCAGGAACTACAGTGGGGGCCAAGACTGAATATATAGTTCTCAATCAGATAATATTCAGCCCACTTCCATTCTTCAACAGAAAAGAAAGACCAGAAAGGTTGGTGTCTTGCTCAAGTTCACACAGTGGCAGGTGTGGACCCATGGTGTCTGAACCCCCATAGTGGACACTGTTTGCACTGTCTGGCTCCTGCTTGCTGCCCAGCAACGGAGAACACCATCAGCACAGCCTCCAGCCACCAGTGCCTCAGGTCTGCTTCAGAGAGCCACCCATTCCCGTCACACCACAGAGGCAGCCCACCTCCTTGTCCTGAATGCCATGAAAGTAGAAATGCCCGGACCTTTCCACCTGACACAGGACCCTTGTGGACAATACTGCCCCCAGAGCTACTACCACGTTGGCCAAAGCTCTGTGGTGCCTGCTCCACAATATTACTTCTTCCAGTTCTCCCCCAGCCCAATCCTGTCTCCTTCCCTTTTCTTTTATAAGGTTTCTCTAACTATCCTCTTGCACCCTACACTTCGTCCCAGCATCAACTTTTAGAGAACCCAACCAATGACACCCTGATCTTCCGACTACAAACCCACTATTTACTTCCATAAGCATCACAGACAGGCTCTTCTACAACCTGAAGAACAGACCTCAACATATCTACACCTGAGGCAGCCCAGGCAGCCCATCACAAGGTTTCTGTTACACCAGAATCTCTCCAAGGTAAGCGCTGTGTGCAAGCACCTAAGCCTGTGGGGTTGCTGCAATTTATATTTAACGTCCAAATGTGGAGAGCTGCCAGATGAAAACATTTATCCTCTCTGTGTTTTGCAAAACACTTATTAGCTTGCTGTCTACCCATATTCAGGAACAGCAGAAAGAAGGAGGGGAAGAAAAAAAGGATAAAAAATCTGTTGCTGCCCGATAAATAGAGCAAGCCCCACAGAGCACTAGGGCAGTGGTGGCCACTGTAACATATTGTTATGCATCGCCACCAGAGCCCTTGTAGAGCAACCACAGACCATGTCTGACATCGCCTCCGCTGACCTTTTCAATATTGCCCTGCACTGTGGAGCCCAGGTTTCCAGAGGAATTCAAATCAAATGTACTCAGGCAGAAAGGATTTGGCTGTGGGCAAACCCTATCAGTCTCTTCACGTTTCGCTGTGTCATTCTCATGTAAATTGTAAGTCTTTATTAGCATGGCCAGTCTTCCACCCAGGTGCAGGAGGCCTCACTGGCTAAATGGCAGCCAGGCCGCATCCGCCTGCACAGAGAGCCAGCGAGAGCCAGGACGCCAGCCAGTTCACTTCCCAGGCAGGGCCCCACTTGAAAGCACAAAGGGGGAAGTGAAATACAAATCTACCCTCTTAACCAATATTTCAGGGCACAATACTGTATTGTTAACTACAGGCACTGGGTGGTACAGCAGATTTCCAGAACAGCTCGTCTCTTTTCTTATCCCCTCTCACTGCTTACCTCGTTTAAATAACAGTGCTTCTCAAAGTGTGGTCCCAAGATCAGCAGCCTCAGCATCACCCAGGAACTTGTTAAAACTGCAAATTACCAGGTCTCATTCCAGACCTACTGAAACAGATTCTCTGGGGTGGGACCCAGCAATCTAAGTTTTGACAAGCTTTCCAGATGATGCTGGTATACGCCAAAGTATGAGAAGCACTGCCACATAGCATTTTTGCCTATCTCTCTAGCCTTATCTATATCCAGTGCATGGATGTTTAACCAGCTGAGGGAAGAAAGAGAAGATTTAACTCACCACTATCACCCGCTAAGGGTCATATCTAAGGAAGGAGCTTGAAGACTTTGGAAAACAGAGTCAACAATTTAAAGTTCCAGAAATATGGACCCAAAGAATCAGAAAAGAAGGATGTAATGGGCTCTTTCTTAAAATCAGATCTTCCAAAGGAATTGTAGCTGCTCATAATGTGGAAGAAACTAGAATCAGCCCTTCCCTGGCTTTCCTGGAGGCAGGTGAGCCTCCCAGAGAAGCAGCCATGTGGGGGAATCTATGAACAGGTGAGAGAGCCCAGGTCCGCTTCAGACTGGAATATGCTTGTCTGTGTAATCAGGAACCTAGCTGTTAGCAGGAGACAGAGAATGGCAGCCAGGCACCTCAGGAGTAGACCAGGAGAAATTGTGCAGCATCCCTGTCAGGGCAGGGCTCTAATCCCAGCAAGCCACAGAAACACCAGGCAGGATGACTGGCAGAGGCAGCAGCCCAGCATTAGGACAAATCATAGACGAAAGGAGAACTCTGCTCAGGTAGCAGCTCAGTGGCAGCACCATGAGGTCCAGCTGGCTGAGACCTGATTTGTGCATCCTGCCCCAGGTAGGACTGACTCAGGAGCTAGGATTGCCTCACTTGATAGGAAAAGCATCAGACATCCCTGTGAGGAAACACCGGGAAGACAAGAACTGATGGATCTAATTCAATCTTAAAGATTTGAGAGTTTATGTAAATTCAAGGACCTTAATCCCCCAGGTGAGGGATCTCAGTTCACTGGGGCAAATTCAACCTACTCTCCAACTCTCCGAGCTAAAAAAGGAGCTTATGAGAAAGGCAGAAAAGGTTTCCAAGTCATCAGAAAGCTCCAGAAAAACAATATTTTTTCAAGTGAAGTGCAAATTAATAGAAAAACACATGGATTATATTTCTCTAAAAACACACACAGCTCTGAAAATCACAGAGGGGGAAGAAGCTGGTAAAATCCATTTGGGGTTTGGCAGACTTGTGTGTTTGGGAGTGAGGTGCAGTGCTTTAGGAAAGTGGTTTTTCCTATTGTCTTTCTTTTTCTCCGTTCATAATGATTAGGATTCAAAGATTTTTACAAGAAAAATACCTCAAGAGTCATCTACTGGACCACCTCACTGAACACACAAAAACTGAGGTTCAAGGAGATTAAGTGATGGTTTCGCAAATCAACGACGCAAGTTTGAGAGCACTTGAGAACCAGATGGCAGCTGATTCCTTCTCCTCTCCTTGCCTTCCAGCGACGCATTTAGAGGTCATTCAAGACCATGCAGTCCACATAATCTGTGAATCTTTTTTCCAATATTCAGACCATCCTTAGACATTGGGCAAAGTGGAATCCAATGGCTTCATCCTGGTCTTGGGCCTCACACAACCTGGGAGCTCCACCAGGGTGGAAGCCCATGCCTGCAGAGTCTGTGCCTTCTGACTCAGTCTATGATCTGCAGACAGAGTCAGGGACCAGGAGTGAGGATCATTAGTAAGTCAACCAGAAGCCTGGCAATGAAACACCAGAGCCCCATTATCAATTCAAAAATATGTATATAATTATATAATGATAAAAGAAACCATCCACCAAGATGTCACAACAATCCTAAATGTGGATTCATAAAACAATAGAGCCTCAAAATACAGGGTCTGGCAGAAGTAACTCCTGCTGGAGTGTGGTAGGTAGGGTAATAATAGGGGTGTCATAATTTATAGTTTTAATTTGAACATTTCACCCAAAATTTTATATGCTATGGTTGAGTGTGATATTGTTATGTTACAGAATTACATGCTTATGATTTTGTTTTAAAAAACAGGGTGTTATTTGTGCCGGATCCTGTATATGAATCAAAACTGATAGAGCTGAACAGAGAAATAGACTAAACCACTATTATTGTAAAAGACTTCAACACCCCACTCTCAACCATTGATAAAACTACTAGACAAAAAATCAGCAAGGGTATAGAAAAAATGAGTAATAATCAGTCATCAGAAACTGGTTGACATATATAGAACACTGCCCCCAACATCAGCAGACCACACATTTTTTTTATCTTTGCCTGAGGCTGTTTCCCTTGATTTCAGAGAGAGAAAGGAAAGGAGAAAGAGCGGAAGAGAAACATCGATGTGGGAGAGAAGTATTGGTCAGTTGCCTCCCGTACACACCCCCACTAGGGATCAAACCCCCAACCTAGGCATGTGCCCTGACCAGGAATCCAACTGGAAACATTTCATCACCTAGAACAATGCTCCAACCATCTGAGCCACGTGCCCAGGGCAGAATACACATTTTTTATCAAAGGCCCATGTAAGTCACCAAGATGTTTGTTCAGTGTGATTGCCAGCGTGGTCTATGCAAGTCTATTGCCTCGTCATCTGTTTTCTGTTTGTCACTTCCATTCATTGTGTCACTTTCTCTTTCTGCTTTCTTTTGGATTGACTTACTATTTTTATGTTTTCATTTTATTTTCTTTATTTGCTTATAATCTATAACTATTTTGTTGTTTTAATGGTTTGTTTTTCAGTTTATCAACTTGCCTTCAAGTAGCATTATACCATTTCACAAATAGTGTAAGAATCTTTCAATAATACACTTCCATTTCTCCCCTTGGACCTTTGTGCTATTGTTGTCATTCATTTTGTTTATAAATGCTATAAACCCCAAAGTACCATGCATTATTTTGGTTTAAATAGTCATTTGTCTTTCAAGAACAATTAAATAATAAGAAAAAATTCTTACCTAAAAACTCACATAGTTACAATTTTTGGTGATCTCCGTGCCTTACACAGATTCACATTTTAATCTCGTATGATTTGCCTTTTGCCTAAAGACTTTTCTTAATATTTCTTGTAGGGTCCATATGCTGATGCTGAATGTTTTCAGCTGTTGTGTATATGAAAGCGCATTCATTTCACGTTGGTTTTGGAAGGTTTGTCACTAGATATAGAACTGTAGGTGGACAAACTTCTCACTACTTTAAAAATATTCTTCATTATGTTCTCACTTGCATTGTTTCCAATGAGAAATCTAATATAATCTGTACCTTTGTTCTACTTTTTACTCCTAGCATGTCCTTTTTCTCCAGCTGCTTTTAATATTTTCTTTTCATCAGTGGTTGAAACAGTCTGGTTATACTGCATTTCAGCGTACTTTTTCGACATTCCATGTGTGTGGAGTTCATTGAGTTTCTTAGACCTGTAGGTCTGTAGTTTACATCACACTTGAAATTAATTTGGTCATTTAAAAAACATTTTTTAACGTTCCCCTCCTCCCCTTCAGAAACTCCAATTACATCTATGTTAGGCTCCTCATAACTCATTGTTGCTCTTTTCATTTTCTTATTTAATTTTCTTTTTACCCAGTGATTTATGTTTGATAGTCTTTATTTGTATGTCTTCAAGTTCACTAATCATTTCTTCTGCCATGTATAGTCTTCTGTTAATTCCCTTCTGTATTGTTCATCACAGATATTATAGTTTTCATCTTTACAGTTCTGACTCAGAAACGTATATATAAATATTCCATGGATCTCCTTAATTTCTTAAATATGTGGAATATAGTTACAAAAAATCTACCTTAATGTTCTTGTCTGTTAATTCTAACACCTGTGTCCACTGTGGGCTATTTCGATGGACTGATTAGTCTCTTCATTATACCATATTTTCCTGCTTCTTCGTATGCCTAGTAATCTTTTGTTGTGTGGCGAACTACATAAATCTTGCTTTGTTGGATGTTGGATCTTTTCATATTCCCATAATTATTTTTGAGCTTTGTTCTGGGATATAAAGTTACGTAGGAACAGTTGATCTTTAGGGTCTTGCTTTTATGATTTGTTAAGCAGGACTGAAGCAGGGCTATTATCCCCCACTTTTAAGGTAAGACTTTCCTGAATATTTCACCTCAGCTCCATGAATTACAAGTTCTACAGTGTGGCTGGAAAAACAGATATTATTTCTGACAGATGCGCACTGGGCACTGTTTTCTAATTCCTGCAATACCCTCTCATGCAAGTTCTCAGCAGTACTCGGCTGAGCACTTGAGCAGGGTCCCTGAAAAACCCCAGGGTTCTCTCTTCGTGCAGCTTTCTTCCCTTCAGGTCTCTGCCCTATAAGTTCTGGCCACCTCGGTCCCCCTGGACTCTCAGCCTTGTCTTTTCAACTCAGGGAGCCTGCTACATACCTCCTGGGGTCTCTCTCCCTGTACTACAACCTGGAAACTCACAACTGTAACTAAGGCAGTTGTAGGGCTCCCCTCATTTGATGCCTGTTTCTCAGGGATGGCTGTTCCTTCGTTTTTAAAGATTTTTGTATGGGGTTTCTGGTTGTTTCTTTCAGGATGATAAATCCCATCCCCATAACTCCATCTTGGGTGAAAGCAAAAAGCCTGTAGGAGTTTAACCAGGGGCCAGAGCCCAGCCACAGGGATCCTGGCAGAAAGGCCAGAGCTGGGGATCTATCACACAGCGTCCAGGACCCTCCGTGGGTGCGCGTGGTCCACCCAGTCCTGTCAGTCATTCTCAAAATGATAGTATTATGGCTTCAAAAGTAACTTTAAAAATAATGGTATTAAAAGTATCTGAGACTATATAACCCTTATAATTTACAAACCAATTTCATATGCATTATCTTTTTAAATATTTTCTAATTTTTTCAGTATAGATATATACACTAGTAAGTCTCTCTCAAGTTTGATCAGTCAGAGCAAGAGCTCAAACTTAAATCGTTACTTAACTATAAGGTGTAACGTAGAGATAATTATGGACTAAATTTTTGAAAAATTGAAGGAAAATTTAAAGTCTATTATAAATTAAGGAGCTCAAAGTGACAAAATAACAAATGCAAAGCATAACATATGTGGGTAGAAAAGTAAAGAAATTTGAGTAGAGTGAATATTAGGTCATCTCAGAGAATTACTATAAATTTCATAGGTGTGATCATGGTATTGTCATTTTTTTAAATTGACATCGTCATTTTAAAATGTTATTTTTCCTAGGAATATGTAATGAAATAATTTGAGGTAAAATGTAATGATTTTTACAGCTTATAAATGGTTTGGGAAAACAAAATATGTATGTTCACACATCTATACAAGTGAAACAAATACAACAAAATGAAAACAATTGTTGATTCTAAGTGGTGGGTATGCAAGTATTCACTGTATGATTCATTCAAGGTTTCTGTATGTTTGACAATGTTAATTATAAAGATGATGGGGAAGATTGGAATCATAATATTAGATAGACTCTGAAGCAGAAGAAAGAAAATCCGAGGATGGACAAAGAGGACGATGAATTCTCCTTACTTCAATCATGCATACAATTTCAGATTCAGGTGAATGAAATTTAAAATGCATTTACTTTAAATTAGAAATCTATTTAGATTAAAGTATTGTGAAAGTCAGTAGACTAGCATTTATGCAAACAACAATCTTAATATGCAATTTACATGTTGGATGTACAGTTGATTCTTGTGATTCCTGGTAGTTATGGTCTATAAAATTGTCTGCAGCACTGAATTAGCAAATGCTGAATCATTGCTTCTGGGGAAAATATGTACATACATGAGTACATCTCTCATACAGATTAAAATCTTAAATAATCTCAATATAATCTTTTTAAAAAATCCTCACCCAAGAATATGTTTATTGATTTTAGAAAGGGAAGAAGGGAGAGAGGGGGGAAATAAAAAACATCAATGTGAGAGACAAATGTCGAATGATTGACTCCCACATACACCTGACCAGCAATGGAATCTGCTATCGTTTGGTGTACAGGACAACACTCTAACCAACCGTGCCACCCAACCAAGGCGAATCTTAATATAATCTTACATTATAAGATATATATGTATTTAAAATTTAAGATATATAATATATGTAAAATTTTTATTGTATTTATTATAACCTTATAATTCTGAGGTTATATAATTTATTGTCACCTTATAATTCTAAGATTATAATAAATATACAGTCAGCCTTCTATATGGAGGGGGGCCCCAAAATACCAGGATTATCTACTAGAGGGTGGGCCCCTTGTAGTACAGGCTTCCCCCACTGGGTGAGTGTTCTAGGAACCCCTCTGTATCAGTGTACCAGCTGGCACTGTTGTGAGAGGCTGCGTTCAGCTTCAGTGAATTGTTTTTTAAGACTCTTTCAATTCCCATTTCATGGTGGGTGATTTATGAGCACATCTACCTGCACCACACTGAGTGTATAGCAGTTTTTGACCAAAAACAGCATGACCTCTATGCCCCACCCTCTCTATTCACCAAATCTCGTCCCGAACAACTTTGTTTAGTTTCCTCAGAAGAAAAAAGTCCTCAAAGGGAAATGTTTGGCTGATGTGGAAGAGATAAAACAAAAATGGCAGAAGCACTAAAAGGCATCAAAATCGTTAAGTTCAGAAAATCTCAATAGGTATACTGCATCACATGCAGGGTACTTTGAAGGTAACTGAAGTTTAAATATGTAAGAAGAAATACACAATTTTTTACAAATAAATTCAGGGTTTTTGGATCCCCCTTCATATCTGTGGGTTCTGCATGCACAAATTCAACCAACCATGCATCAAAAATATTCTGAAAAAAATGTTATGTTATTGCTGACATGCATGTACTATGTAGTTATGACTATGACGGTTGCATCTGTACTAAACATGTACATACTGTTCTCTTGTCATTATTTCCTAAACAATAGAGTATAACAACTATTTACATAGCATGTGTATTGTATTAAGTATACTAGAGATGATTTAAAGTGTATTGGAGAATGTGTGTCTTATTCCATTTTATACAAGGGACCTGAGCATAAGCACATTTTGGTATCTACAGAAGGGTCCTAGAACAAATTCCCTGTGGAAACCAAGGGATGATTGTTATCTTACATCTGAAAACAATGCACCTGGAAGATTCTATTTTCCTTGTTTTACTAAAGAGAAAATGGAGTTCAGAGTGTTAAATGACTTGCCTGAGGCCACCCCACTAATAGATGCCAGAGTTGGGACTCAAACCCCTGACCCACTGGCTCCAGAGTCAGAGCTTCTTGTGCTGTGCTCCCCTGTCTCCTTCACCTGGTCATCTCTGTGTGAAAGCTGACACAAAAAGGCAGAGCATGGCCCTGTTTGACCTCAGCTAAGAAGGTTCATGTTAGGTGACCCAAATTTTTCTCTGCTCTGAGCATGTCTGCTAAAGACCAAAAAAGTGCAATGAGTATTGATTTTGAGGCTACAAATAATTTTAACGGGTTGGCAAATTCACCAACACAGAATAGGATCTACTGTAATTTACAATTGGAAACCATTCTACTACATTTTAATGGGCAATAACCACGTTAAATTCATTTCTGTATGTTCAACAATGCTTTCCCCAGAGGAGATGCCTGATATAGCTTTGATAAATAATGAATGAAAGAATGAATGAATGAATGAATGAAGTTAATAACCTAAACCCAATAGATGGTGCTTTATAGATAAGAAAACTCAAGATTAAGACGAACAAAAACAGACAAAGGTTACCTCTAATTCCTTCTTGCCTTCAGCCTCCCAAATAGAGATAAGCAAGCCCTTTCGAAGAAGTTAAAGCTCACAGGATGGCCTCCAGACCTATAGGAAAGGGTGGGCGAATGCACATTCACCAGTTGCCAGACAGTTTCTACATTATGAAATAGGTTATATACCTATTGTAATCGGAAAAGACGTCGGCGTTCGGGCTACCTGTCACTACCAAATCCAATAAGCAATGACAGCTATTGAATCTCTATGGGCGCCTTATTCAGATGGCTGGCGATCTGAGAAGATGGCGACTTCATACCCTAACAAACCATCTTCCCTTCTCTTTCCTGGCCAGAATTTTTATAAGGGAGGTGGGGGAAGACAAACAAGGTGAGGTGAAGGCTTTGAAATTCAGGGAGGATTAGGTGAGTGAAGCTGTGTGTTCTGGGCAGTGCTATTCCCAAGGGGAGGGGTAGCATCTGTCTCCTCCTTGATACAAAAGCCTGGATGCCTCCAACTAGTCCCCAGGCGGTAATCTCTAGCCAGCGCCCCAGGGGACCAGCTGTTTCCCAGGAGCCAGGATGGGCCTTATCTGTAGTTTCTGAAACAAAAGGCTTTAACATACACATTACTTGCTAGGCTTAATAACTTTTTCCTTAAGCTAAAAATTTCCAGGTCTTGAGTCCCCTATCACTATCAAAATGGGAACTCACTATTTAAATAAAAATCAAGACAGATTTTCTCAGGTTCTGAATAGTGCTTAGCTCTCAGTCCACAGAGGACAAATATCACACAGAATGCAGTGTTACCACAGTATCTTAACTGTGAGTCCATCTGTAAAGCACAAACTTTAGTGCTAGTCCACAAATCATGTTGATGCAGGGTGCAGCCAGGAGGGGGGCCCCAAAAATAGAGATTTGGAATGGGGCCCAGAACTCAGAGTGTCCAAGAAATATTAGAGGGACATATAAGATGTCCTCACCCCTTCCCCCACAGGTATGAGTTGGGGGAAGGGACACATGGAGCAGGGACATGCAGAGCTGCTAATCCATGGCATGGTCATTTAACATATCTATAGCCTTTGGCTGGTAGCTTAGATGTGTTAAATAGCTGTGGCCATGCTCTGAGCCAGGGGGGATGGAAAGGACTCCCTCCAAGACGTGACTGGGGAGGAACCCCAAGTTACAGCACCTGTGTGGGAGCTTGGAGAAGATTGCTCCAGAAAATGGGGACACACCTGCCCAGACTCATGATGGCAGCCTAGTAAACTTGGAATAATACGGGAATGCTGGCAGGTGTAACTGATTGTAGGAGGAGTCAGAAATAGGGGTATAGAGGAGGTTTGACGCGGGGATTTAAACTGAGACACGGCAGCCATTGAAAAAAAAAAGAGAGAACCCACGCGGTTTCACCAGAGTGCAAGACCCCACAGCCCTATGAGGGAAAATCAACATGTGGTTTTAGCAGAGAATTGCCACTTGGCTTTGCCCGAGTGGAGACCCTCTCACAGCTTTGCCAGAGGGGGAGAATCCATGCGGTTTCACCAGAGTGCAGACCCCTGCAGCTTTGATGGAGAGGGAGAGCCACGAGGTTTTTGCAGAGTGGGGACCCCTTCCTCACAGCTTTGGTAGAAGAAGGACCACGCGGCTTTGGGGTGCTCCCTTTGGCTGTGTGGCCTGAGAAGTAAGAGAGAATTTACCTGGAAGAAAGGGGAAAGGACTCTTGCCAGTAGGTCATGAGAAGGTGCCACATGGCTTTGGATTAATCAGAGATCCTGTCTGGACGATGACACAGCCCACGGTGTCAGGAGCCTGGATCCCGGACATGTGCTTCTCTTCCTGAGTTACGGTACCCTGAATTAGGGCAGAGGGAGCTAGGAAGCACTGTGGGCGTCTGTGGGTATCCTAAAGGACTTTGATATTTTAATGGAGATGCTAGGTCGCTACTTTAACTCTGTATAGCATTAAAAACATTTTCTTTCCTTTTCACAAATCTTTGGCTTTGAGAGACATCTTTCCATAAGGCGGCAGACATAACAGACCTTCTGTTGTTTTGTAACAATGTGACCATTGTAACCCGAAAAGACACGGGCGTTAGGGCTGCCTGTCACTACCAAATCCAATCAGCAATGACAGCAATTGAATCTTTTATGGGTGCTTTATCCAGATGGCCAGGGATCTGAGAAGATGGCGGGTTCATACCCTAATGAACCATCTTCCCTTCTCTTTCCTGGCCAGATCTTTTATAAGGGAGATGGGGGAGGACAAAGAAGGTGTGGTGAGGGCTTTGAGATTCAAAAGCTGCAACATTCCTGTCCTCAGCAGCTACCTGTTCCCAAGTGGGAAGGGTGGGCGTCGTCTGCTCTCCCTGGAACAAAGGTTCGGATGTCCCCAGGTGGTAATCTTCTATCAGTGCCCCAGGAGGCCAGCTGTTTCCTGGGAGCCAGAATGGGCCTTATCTGTAGTTTCTGAAACAAAAGCTTTAACATACACGTTACTTGCTAGACTTATAACTTTTTCCTTAAGCTAAAATTTTCCAAGTCTTGAGTGCCCTATCACGGTGAGCAATCACCCACGAGTGGCTGCCGAGTGTGTGTCATGCAGCTGGCTCACAGACACAGCAAAGTGTGTCGTCATGTTTCCTCCTCATCTCCCCGTGAGAAATCTGAGTGACATTTCCCGAAATGCATAAATGAAAGAGGGAGTGGCCAAGCAAGATCAAAGTGCAGCAAAGAAAAAATTGCTGGAAGTGAAATTTGATCCTCATGTCAACGGAGTCAAAGAAGACAGTGGGAACAGTGACACCGCAGCCAGACCCCAAATATGCAGCCAGCAGTCAGCGAGGGCAAACTGGTCGACATAAATACTGAAGGAGTTTTGAAAAAGGTGACTAGGTCCTAGAGGAAAAGATGCTGGCAAGAGACATCACATTAAACGAATGCTCAGAGAAATCTCAGGACGTTGAAAACGCAAAGAATAATTGTAGAAAGATGATTCAAACTTGCTCTGTGTCATCAATTAAACCAAGAGAGATCAACACTATTCAAACTATTCTTGATAAGCTTTTTACAAACAAAAAAGCATTTTAATTTTCAATGTTTCAATTGTTTTAAATTATTTTGTACCAAATAAATGTAGTTTTATTATTTTTTACTTGCCTATATGTTTGTAACTGACAGCAAGAACAATTTGAATGTTTGAGAAAAAAAACTTCAAAGGTCATTGAACAATCACAATTTTGCCATTGATTATGAAGGTCACTCTGCTTGGTTTCAGTTTACAAGGTCATTGTATTGTCCCTGCTATCACAGAAAGTAAGGATTGTCTGCATTTGTAATGATAAAACAATATGCTACTTACCATTAAATAAGGTTGGTAATGAAATGAAAATAAAATACAAGGTAAAAGAATTTCATCTTTAAGACCTATTGCATTTTTCCACGAAAAATTTTGTGTGTTCCTGTCAGACAAGCAACATACTGATGAAGTTCCAGAATTAAATTTTGGGAGGAGATGGACCTCTCTTTAACAAACATTCATAGCTCTGACATTTTCAGTATGAAAAAAAAAATTTTAACTGTTTCTATTTAGAAAAGAGAGGAAAGCTTGTGAAATCTGTCAGGCCTGTGAGGAGAAGTAGGCAGAGGCTCAGAATTGCCTCTGACAGTTCAAGCCCCTGACTCCCCTGGTGACGTTCCCAGGGGACCCTGTCCCTGGGCAGTCGGGGCCTCACCTTTGGAGGCCAGACTACACTAGGCTGTCCTAAGCAGCTAATAAGTCAATCAGTACTTGTTGATTTATTATGAATCTTAATTTTTAAAACTATATACTCAATGACTTGAGATAAAGTTATGACCATATTCAAGCCCAGCCTACTCACCGTCATAAAGCGTCATCTCAGATCAGAACACTATCCTTCGATCTCCCCTGCCCCACACCTTACAGTGGGGTGGGGCAGCCAACAAAACTAGCTCTCAGCAGAGGGACACATGGTGTCCATTTCACTTGACAGCACAAAGATAAAGCACTGAAAGCCCAGCTTAGTCCCCAGGTGTCTTCTGAGCACCTACCCCACAGGGCATGATGCTGGGAGCAGAGGATACAGAGATGTAAAAAAGCTCAGCAGCCCGAGACCAGAGGGACAAGTACAAAAAAGACAGAATCTACCAGGCTCCCTAGGGGCACAACAAGGGAGTGATTCTTTTTGCCAAAGGTTGCAAAGGGAAGTTACAGGAAAATGAGGTGACTCCAGGCCAACTACAAGGTGGGGTTGTCCATCACCCAGAGCATCAGAAGCCAGGCACAGAGTGGGGAGGGAAGTACAGAGTGGTCTTGGGCAGCCTGCTCCACACACAGATGGAGCTCAAGTTGTCTGCTGGAAATGGCTGGAGAGGGGCGCTCAAAGGCAGGCTGCCACCATTGTGCCTGAAAAGCTATTGTGTTTTTGGTCGAGGGAGACTCTTTAGTTCCTCCAAGCAGAGGTGCAGGCTAGCCTTAGCCAGTAATCACTGTACTCACCAGCAAGCTCTCAGCTCCATTCCTCGCTCCACCCCCAACCCCATTCCTCCCTGTGCTCAGAGAAAACCAGGAGAGGAAGGGCAGGATTAGAAGGCATAAGCCTGGGGAGAATGAGGACCTTGAGTGTTTTTTTCATGCCTAATAAATGGATGACACCAAATCCAGGTGTGTAGACTCGGTTACCAGTGCCCTTTAAAGAGTCTTTGCTTATGCAAAGGAAAATCTACAGGGAAGGTCCAGAAACAGCTTAAATCTTTCTTCATTAGTGAAAGGTGCCTTCTTTGACGAAGGCATTTTGGCACATGATATTTTAAATTGTGTATTTTCAATGTTAAAGACTTGAAGACTCAAAGAGTTTTACTTGGGGTTGAGGCAGCTGCAAAGGCATTACTGGGTCTTTGCTCTGGGGATATTGGGCCTCCACAAAATAACATTTGCCTGAAATCAAGGAAGAATATACCTTTTAAGGGACTTTCTGGCGAGGGTTGGCCAATAAGTTTTAGGAACAGGAATATCTGATATCCATTTTTAAATTGTTTCCTGCCCCTGCTGTCATTTCCACTCCTCCCCTACCCCAGATTCTCCACTGAAGTCAGGTGTGGGCTGGTGGGGTTGAAGGTGGGACACTTCTGTTTACATGCGGTGTGAAACTGTGAAGAAGGCACAACACAGAGACAACCAGGCACAGGCACAACACAGGTGACTTTTGGTGGACAAGGCAGTCAGACAAGCAGAGGGGCCAGGAAAGACCCAGACTTACTGCGGTGAAGCAAGATAGAGGCTTGCTAACAATAAAGAAAGCTTTTCAAAGGAACAGGCAACAAGCATTTATTTGAGATCAATAAGAACAGCTACTTGGGACACACTGACTCAGGCAGAAGCATAAGCAGCGTTCAGATTGGGAGACAAAGGCAACGGCGTTTATGAGAAACGGGAAGGGGAACAAGTCCATCGATGGGGAAGCCAGGCACTTCTGGCGGTGCAATCGCATAACATAGTGACATTCTAAACAGTGTTTTTAGTTTTCAGTCCAGTAGTCATAACAACTGCTTTCTTGTTATCTTTGCCTTTGCAGTCTGTTTGTTTATTTGTTTGTTTGTCTGTCTTGGAGGCACAGGTTACTTAGGCCCAGTCTAGAGGTGACTTTGCCCTGCTTTAACACTCCAAGGTTTGAGGTCTAAGACGTGCAAGCTCGGGTGTGGCAGCTCCAGCTCCGTTTTAAAGGGGCTCCGCACTGCTTATAGGCTCCAGTTATGTCATTTGGTTAAAACAGGCAGGATGCAGAGAACAAACTTATGTTTGCCAGAAAAAAAGGGGGAGCTGGATGAAAAAAGTGAAGGGATTAAGAAGCTCCAAAATAGTAGTGGGGATGTCCGATACAGCAGAGGGAATATAGTCAGTAATATTGTAATAACTATATATGGAGCCAGGTAGCTACAAGAATTATCAAGGGGATTGCTTTGGAAATTATATAATTATCTAACCACTATGCTGTACACCTGAAACTAATACAAAATAATATTAAATGTCAATTGCAATTGAAAAAAGGAAAGAAACAAAGGCTGGTGAACCCAGGACACTCAGTTTACCTGCTTTATTTCCCCCAAACCTCTTCCAGCTTTTGGATTAAAAGGCGCTTCAGCCACTTTTCAATTGTTTGAGCCTCCATGCTCAGGCCATGAATCCACGTGCAGGTCTCACCAGACTCACCAGCTTTGTTGTTTCAGTATCCCACCCATCACCTGCCAAAGCTGACTGCTTCTTTCCTGCGTGCCGCACGCAACCAGCCCAGATCCCCTGGATCTGGTCTTGGCTGAGGCAGAAACTCACTAATCTCACTTTCCATCCCAATCCACATCCTCTCTGTGGAGTCCAATGCACCCCACTCACCTCCTACATCCTGCTAAGAAGATGTTCCCGGAAATCCTACCAGATCTTTCCTCAACCCCTTTAAAAGCTCCTGATCCTCTGCATTCAACCAGTCTCTTCCACTGAAAGGTTTGTCCCCAATAAGATAACAAATTATAGAGTATGACAGTCTGAAAAGAGAAGTTCATGCATTCATTTGGTTAACAAAGATTTCTGAGCTATGCGCTAAGTGTAGGGCACACAATACAGATTTTTTCTTTAAAAAATACACAAATTATGGTTCCTGCTCTCAAGCTCAGTCTGATGGAGGAGGCAACCATTCACCAAATCATCTTGTGGCTGATGTGAGTACAATCTGTAGGTAGTGCCATGAAGGAAAAGAACTCATTTCTCTGAGAGTTTGTTTTTAAGAGAAGAGCCTGGCCAAGCCTGGGCAGCCAAGAACTGCCATCCTGAAGGAATGCCGTGTGTGAGATCTGGGAATGTGCAACAATTAACTAGGCCAAGAGCAGGAACGGGGAGAGCAACAAAACTGGAGGAGGCGGGCAGGTATGTGTGGTGAGGAGGAACGGGGAAAACTTGAGGAGCTAGAAGGACTCCAGAGCGGAGAAAACACAGAGCATGTGAGGCGAGACCAGGCATGGTCTCTGCGGATGTGGGAAGGAGCTCGTCCTAGCCTGGGGCAAAGATGGGTCCCTAGCGAGGCAAACCCCCAGGCACTCACACCTTTATGGAGTCCCTTCCCCTTGAATCCCAGCGGGCCCTGAGACTTACTTTGGACCCATAGCATGTGGTAAAAGTGACTTCGTGTGACTTCGTATGACTTCTAAGGCAGGAACGTAAGAAGCCATATGTCTTCCGAAGGGAAATCTTAGACAACTTGTACTGCCTTAACACTGCCAAGCCCAGACTAACCTCGTGGAGGGGCCACGTTCAAAGAGAAATGTCCAGCTAGCCCACCTTCCCAGGCCAGCCCAACTGAGGCACCAGACTTGTGAATGAAGAAATCATTTTAGACGTCCATTCCGGCTGAGCCTTAGGATGACACCAGCCCAGCCAATATTGGACTGTAGCTGCTTCAGAAATGCTGAGTGAGAGCCATGCTGCTGAGCTCAGTCTACCTGCAGAACTGGGAGAGCCAAATAAACTGTGCTTTGAAGCTACTCAGTTGGGGCTTAATCTTAGAGGAACAGAAATTTGAGCCTGGGAGTTGGGTGCTGCCAAAAACAAAAACAAAGCTCGAAACCCTAAAATAAGGCTCCAGACCTGGAAACGTAGGGTTGTCCATCTCATGTCTTGAGTAGTGAACGCTGCCCAGACAGGCGTAGGAGCACAATGCCTGCCCGACAGAAGTCTGGCTTCTGTCTACCTATCAAATTGCCACACTCTTTCATCTGAGTCATGTGTTTTCCAGATGGACACTGAGGATTTGGTGTGTCCTGGGCATAACGCTGTGAAATCGTAACCAAGTTGAGTAATAAGGTGTCTCTATTTCCCCCTTTTAGGTCTCTGCCATTTACAACAAAACAGCAAAAGTGGGTGGTGAAATATAGACCTGTCAGGATCCTGCCTCAACAGAAATAAAGAAAAATGTGAAACTGTCAAATCTCAAGTGTTCTATATCCAGACGAACATTATTGCGTCCTCCCTGGCATCCCTCAGCATCCCATAATGCTCCTATCAGTGAGAAAACAACAGTATAAGGTGCAGGTGCTTCTTCTGGGTTTATTTTCATTGGGTTTGGGGATACCCAGAGTGGATTTTCAATCCCAATAAGACAGTTATACACAGCATTCCTGCCTTCTCAAGTGGACAGAAATATATTTTATTCATTAATACCAGACAGACTAACATGCTGAGAAAGTGTCACCTTGGTCTGTGATGAGATTCTATTTCTACTGGTAAAGATTTTAGATGTCATTTAATCTATCTAACAAGCTCATTCATTTATTTCTTCATTCAATGACTTCTTTTATTATTGAATTTCTCCTGTGAGTCGGGTACTGTGCTTTTACTAAGTCAGTTTTCTCCATCGTGGTGGGTGACTGTGGTCTTAGGCTGCAGTTTCTTTAACTTTTGAGTCCCGGTGGAGCTACCCCTGAGCCCAGGCGTGGGCACAGGATGGCCTGTGTGTTTCCGTTGCTCAGGTTTGCAGAGTGGTGTCGGTGCCTTGTTTTCCTGGAGGTCTTACTCGGTTCTTCATTCAATTCAGAGTATTGACCATCCTTTCAATAAACTCTCTTTCTTTGTTAAATTAGCTGGAGTCTATTTTTATTGCTTACAGCTAAGGAACAGCATTTGATACATTCTTACTTAAAGATCAGGTGGCAAGGAGTTTTATGGTGTTCAGGACCTTAATCGAGCTTCAGATAAAATAGAAAAGCCCCACTCTGTGTGTCTTAGACCTCCCCAGTTTGAATGTCGCTGACAGGCAGTGGAGGAGCTGAGTCAGGGCAAGCCTTTCTGTTGTGGCAGTGAAAGAGAAGGGGACGGAATGGCCAGGACTTTGTGGCAAGAAAACACCAAGAGGGGCTGCGGCTGTTCTTTTAAGGGAACAGATTATTAAACGAATTATTATGTGAATAATTATTCTAAAAATGTCCTAGTTAACATTTGATTCTCTGATTACCACTAAACCCAAAACTCCATTTCACAATAATAAAAATAATTGGTATTTGTGAAAGACCCTGTGGTTTTCAGTGGTTGGGTTGTGCTCTTTGTCCCTGGTGTTTAAGCAAAACTGATTCACTCAAAACCCCAAATCAAGAATAGTCTTATATCGAATCTCAAGCAAACTAAGACTCTAATACCCTTCCTTTGATCAGGGACTGAGAGCACTTGAAAAGAATACGGTGGTAATCCTCCCACTCTCCACCTCAAAAAAATAAGTATCAAGCACTGATGCAAATAGCAAGTGCTTCTCTGCGCTTTGAACTAAAAATCACACAATGCTGGGGGAATGAGAGAAGTGCCCACGTGAAAAATTTCTGTAATGGAGACAAAGACAAAAAATAATAATAAAACACTTCCTGTCATGGTCAATTGGGCTTAGAAAGTAAAGTTGAAGTCATTTTCCTGCTTTCTGGGCCCCACCACTTTTATCCCTGTAACAATGAATTTTTCTAGCTATTTTGTGTTATTCTTTTAAAGAATTTCCTTCTAACATTGGATGAGGAGAGTACACATCCTCAGGTAAATATGAGAAAGCAGCTGGTGGATCCCTTCTACACGCCATCCTCACTGCCCACTAACCAGTCAACTTCTTGAGCGAAAGGACCTTGTCCATCTAGTTCTTGTTGCATGCCCATGACACATCCCAAGGGCTGGCCTGTCATAATTATCTGTTTAATTAATGAATGAATGTTTTGGCAAAGGCCCTCATCATCTCTTTCCTGAACAATTCTGTTCCCTAATATATGCCCCAGCTCTTACTCTGTTCCCTTCTATTAGTTATCTATTGCTGTACAGCAAACTAACCCAAACACAGTGTCTTGAAACAATAGTAATCCTTTATTTTGCCCTCAAAACTGAAATTCTGGCAGGGCTTAGCAGGGCCAGCTCCTCTCTGTGCCATGTGGCATTAGATGGGATGGCTCGACTAAGGGCTGGAAGAGCCACTTCCAACATAGCTCATCCATGTGGCTGGGAACTCAGCCATGTCAGCTGGGGTCCTGAATTCCTCTCCATGTGTACCTCTCCACAAATGTTTGGTGGCTGAGTTCCAAGAGCAAGCATACCCAGAAAGCTAGGTAGTAGCTGTGTTTCCCTCTATGATCTGGCTTGGATGTCACACAGTGTCCTAAGTCTGCCCAGCTAGTCTTCAATAAAAGGAATCAGGTCAATGTCATACTGTAAGAAGAGCATGTGGGCTGGCTGATATTGTTACAGCCATTTATGCAATCTGCCACATTCTCTCTAACCACCTTTCTCAAGGCTTCTAGATTTTCTAAAACACAAATCTGATTGTGGCACCTCTCTGCTTAAAAATGTCCAAAGTTCCCCTTTACTAAAAGGCTAAATTCCATATTCCTAGTGGAGGACACAGAGAGCATGGAGGGCGTGCAAGGCTCCCATGACCTGATGCCCAAACCCTTCCTAGTTCTACCTCCCACCCGGTCCCCCAAGTGCACACCAGTAGCATCTTTCCCTGCCTTGTTCTCCCTGCTGTCTCCAACAGGGCATTCCCCCATCTGATCAGGAGCTTCCTTACCCGTAAAGGAGGAGTGGCCATCCTCACCATTCTTCCTCTGCCACAGTCAGGGGTGGGGTACCCTCTGTAGGTCACCTAGAGCCAGCTCCCATTGGACTTCGCATTCTCCATGTTAAGGAACCATTTATTTTTCAATCTGTCCTTACAAATGACTTCCTAGAGAAAACAAATCTTGTTTTATTGCATGTATACTCATATATACAGTATAAATCCCAGAACTCCACAATAATAGTTATCACTGTGTTAAAGAATAAAACTGAGACACACTAAGAATAAGTAATTTTTTTTCAATATCACCATAAATGGCAGACTTAGGATTTTCATCTGAATCATACTGGTGCTGAAGCCCTCACTCATCAGAGAAAGTGACCCAAATGTTTCTTGGATGTACCACTTTAGGTAATATGAAGAGATAAATCAGGGTCACAGTTTCTTCAGCTCTCAAAACTAATGAAAATAATTTAAGAATAGCATAAAAATAAGCAACAATTAAAAAGCGAAGGGCCACAAGGGTATGCCATAATTCTTTCTGAAGGTCTAGGCATTAGCACTTCTGATCCTCATGTCCCCAAAAAGCCGAACAGAATAAAGATGGTCAATGGACAAAATCATAAAATATGTCACAAATACCTCATCAATTCTACAGAAACAGGTTGAGGGCATGTGTGGACAGTCAGGGGAAAAGATGTAGAAATGCTTCAAAAACTGAAGCCCTCCCCCACAATCTCACTGCCTTACCTCTGCTTTTCCCTGGCTGAGAGGAAAGCTAGAGAGGGAATAGAGAATGATTATAATTGCTCAAAGCTAATTACCATCAGCAATAACAGGGATTTAGCAATGCAGTAAAGAACATAAATAAGACAAGGTATCCTGAGGGAGGGAGAGCCTTGGAAGGGAAAGACACACAGAGAGACCCAGTTTTGTCTCCCTCCTCCCACAGATCAAAACATTGTGGCCCAAATCCTGGCATTTCACCTTCTGTTTCTCCCACAGGCTGGGAAAAGAACAAAAACAGGTGCTGGGGAAAGAGAGGTAGGTGAAGTCGAAGAGAAACACTGGGACCCAACATGTTTAAAGTGAATTTCAGGACTCTGCCTGGACTTAGGGAAATGACCCAAAGCCCAAGAGTGACCTCAATGACAGCAGAAGGACAAGACTTTGAAGGAAATTTTCATTAGGGAAAGCACAAATTGGTCCACCCCCTATTCGTGGCTCACATCCCCAGCTTCTCTCTCTCTCTCTCTCTCTTTCTTTCTCTCTCTCTCTCTCTCTCTCTCACATCTTTATTCCTCCCTCTCTTTCTCTTTCTCTCCCTCTTTCTCTTTCTCCCTCTCTTAACTCTTCCCCCAACCACCTTGGAGAAGACAAAAAGATGCCAGACCCAAGGAGACTTTATTCACATGCTATGTAAACAAACATCACTGACAGGGGAGGGGGTGGAACACGGGGTGGGGGTAAGAAGTCTTTGCACTTAAGCTAAGTAAATAATGCAAGATACATAAAAGGAAGAGATACAGCATGCAACACACTGTTATCATTACAGACCACCAAAAGCTGCATTTAAAATACTTAAAAAAATAAAAAATATAATAAAAATGAGCAAAAATCACGACTTTCAAAATAACCATACACATTAGATAAAGAACCAAATGGAACTTCTAAACATAAAATGCATAACCATTAAAATTTAGAAGTCAACAAGGTTTAAGAGGCTGAGTGACACAACTGAAAAGATATTAATGAACTGGAAGCAGACAAAAAGATTAGCTAGAATGTAGCACACGGAGACAAAGGGGAGGGAACACTTGAAACAGCAAGGGGCAAGGGACAATGCAGTCTAACATACATGTAACCAAAGTTCCAAAAGAACGGGATGTACAGAATATAGGAGAAAAACATGTTAAAACAGATAAGGGCTGGGAATCTTACCAAAATAGTGAAAGATGTGAATCTTTAGATTCCAACATCACAATGGATATGTAAAAAGAGTATCCATCATGGTAAAACCAAGGAACACCAAAAGTAAAGAAAAAAATAAGAAAACTGAAGAGTATCCAGGGAGAAATGTCAGATCACCCACAAAACAATGCCTATTAAACTGCCTCCAGATTTCCTTAACAGCAACTCTAGAATGCAGAAAGGCACAGAATAATAACATGAAAGTGCTGAGAGGTCCTCATTTTTATTCATGCCTCACTTCCAAGTGAATCTAAGAACTTTGAAATGTAATCTGATGAAGGTGGAGATGAGCAAATGTCCTGACAGTAGCTAAGCTGGATTTTTTTATGAGCTCATCAAGATAGGGGCTTTGATTTGAAAATAAATATAAAGATAATAGGATGTGCTATCTCATACCAAACAAAAAGTGTTGAGATAACATTTTCCCAGTTAAACCTGAACCCCATCCAAGAAGGAGCGTTAACTAACAGCGAAGAAATCCTGAGGGAGTCCGTAACCAGCAGACCTCACTGAAGGACCATCCAAAGGATACACTTCAGGAAAACCTGAGATTCAAGAAGCAATGTTAACGAAATAAAGCAATAATCATGTCAAAATATCTAAAGTAGGGATTGGCAAGCTATGGATCACAGGCCAAATCCAGCCCACAGTCTGTTTTTTAAAATAAAGCTTTATTGGAGCACAGCTACTCATTTGTTTGTGTATTATCAATGCCTCTTTCCACAGTACAGCAGCAGAGGTCATTGTAACAAGACTCTAAGGCCCTTCACAGAAAAAGGTTGCTCCCTTATCTAAAGCACTTGCAAAATAAAACAACAAAAATAGTAATTTATGGGTTTAAAAATCAACATAAAACTCAATATTGATCTACAATAATATATAAGTCAGGAAAAGTGATTAAATCTAGTGTTCTAATGTCTATTATTTTTTTGGAGAAAAAGAGATTTGTCCACTCTGGATTTTAAGATTTTTAAATTTATTAATATTTTTAGAATAGTGAGTAAAAGAATAAGAATAGAGGAAAAACTTCCCATGCAGTACAGGGGAAACATGAAATTTTAAAATACCATAAGCCCAAAAGAAGACAAAGAAAGAAAATTGACAAAGCACAGAAAAGACAAATCAAATAGAAAGTAGAAACTATAATATTGGAAAGACGTTTAAATATATCAGTCATAAATGTAAATAGACTGACTACTATTCAGCAGTTAATACAGAATGCCAGATTGAGTTTTTAAAAAAACAATGATATACTATAAAAAATAACAATTAAAGATACAGAAAAAAGCTGGTGTAGTTTACTGATATCACATAAACTAGACTTAAATGCCAAAAAACATTATTATGAATTAAGAGCATTGCTATCATGATCGAGGCTTTGCTTCACCAAGAAGATATAACAATTCTGTCTTTTTATGATTAATAGCATAGTCTCATTTATCAGATAAAAATTACAGAACTATAAGAGAAGTTGTCAAAGCCATTAACCAAGTAGGAAAGTAAAATGAATCTTTCCTAGGTATAAATAAAGCAGACAACCTAATTTACACAAGAACTGAACTACCTAATTAACAAACTTGACCTGGGGAATGTGCATGTGTGTGTGTGTCCTTACACCAAACAATTAGGAAAATCATATGCTTTTTCAACATTGAAAAGGCATTTATAAAAATTGACAACCCTGCAGGTCAGAGCATTCTTAAACCCCTCATAGAACTGGCATTTAATAGACCACGTTCAACCAAATTCAATTTAGATATCAACAATAAAAAGATAACTGTAAAGCCAATGCATTTGGACATTTCAGAAACACACCTTTTAAAAAAATCTTTTTCTTGTGCAAATTTCCAAACAGGTATATAATCAACCCTATGTTTGCATCACAAGTTTGATTATCAACAGTCAAAGATACACACAGAGACACAAATGCACACCTACTTTCAAATAACTCGTGGGTCAAAGGAGGCATCATCACTGAAATGTTTAAATACTGGTGACTGAACCATCATAAAACCTTATACACTAAAACGGTTGGCATGTGCTCAAGCAATACCCATGAGGTTAATTTATCATCTTAACTCCTTATTTTAGAAAGAATAAAAACTAAAAATTAATGATCAAAGCATCTAATTTAAGAAGTTAGTAATAGGACACAGAATAAACTCAAGGAAAGGACTAGGGAGAAAATACTAAAAATAAAGCTGGAATTAAGGAAGTCTAAAATAAAGGTAACAATGGAAAGAATGGTCAAGATAAAAAAAGTAGGTTCTTTGAAAAGATTTTAAAAATAAACAATCTCTCACTGAAAATTCTCAGGAAAAAGAGAAAGAAGATATCACATCATGACTGAAAAGGCACAACTCAAAGAGAACAGATAAAGATAATAAGGAACATGATCTACATTAGCAATAGATACCCAGATACCCATAAATACAAAAACAAAAGAAATGGACATTGTCTTGGGAAAAAAAAAGTTTATAAAAGCTACTCAAGAAGAAATAGAAGACCAGAATGCTCCTAAAACAAGTAAACAGATTGAATCAAAACCTGTAACAAAGAACAAACCTGTGGAAATGCACCCCTGGAAGAAGTAGGCTTTTGGTTTCATGGGGGTTTTGTTTTTGTTTTTTGGTTTTTGTTGTTTGTTTGTTTGTTTTTGTCCCTATGCATCACTTACAGTAAGGTTATTCATATCATGTAAAGCCATGGTCTTCAGCTACCAAATGTGATAAACTGGAGATTCAGGGAAAACTTTATACCCAGATACTTCAAACATAGAACTATCTAAACTTAGGTAAGTTTTCCAAACCACAGAACAGGGCATTGATATTTAAGGAGCTGCAAACCAATTCTTTGTGAAAGTTGAGTTTCATGTTAAAGACAGAAATCAAAAAGAGAGAGAGAGAGAGAGATACATCTGTCAAGTCACCCAGATTAGGAATTAAGACATTCTATCCCTCAAGTTTTCTCATGAAATCCTGAAATGGATCCAAAAAGTGCCTGAAAGTCCTCAGAGCGAACGAGCAATGTGGCCCCGGCACTGTATTTATAGTTCTCAGAGTTGCCAGTGTCAACCTGCCCTGGGTTACGTTTCCCTTGAATGTTTCCCAGTGCTCTCACAGTGAACACTCAATTCCAGCCTCACTGTCCCATCTGTCAGCTGTTTGCTTTTTTCAAGGAAACCTGGAAGTCAAGAGGAGGCAGCTTTGGACAGTCAGAACAGAAACTAACTTGGAGCCTTGCAGTGGAGAGGGAGCAGAATACAGTCACACACACTTGGGACAGCTTTTCTGTCATACGGAAGGAAAGGGCACTCCCCCAATCATCCAAGAGCACCTCTGGGTGCTACTTCATCCTATTGTATCTGGCGAACAAAGTGGGTGGACACAGGAAGAAGGGAGGGAAACAATGGAGCTGTGGTATTTTCTCACCTGGCTCCGCCCTGTCCACAAGTAGCAAGAGCTTATTGCCATCATTTGCTTCTCCAGTGAATGCAATTAAACACACCTCCATGCCCAGTCCACTGGGAACCTGAAACATTGCTTACAAATCCCCTGCCTTCCTCAGTCATTAGCAAGTCCATTTCAACCAGCATTGCACTCTCCAACAACCAGAGAGGAACTGCAGGGGTTGGGGAAGAACAGGATTTGAAAGGGAGAGGAATCTGGGTCTATAGTCCTGCATCATGGTGTCCTCACATCTCACAGTTTAGGATGTGCTTCAGCAAAATTAAATTTTAACAGACCATTACTGAAGCTTTAATTAAAAACCCCAGACCCTTTGGACCTGCTATTGGTCCTGGGTATAATTGCCTTGTTTTCTGGCAGAGGTGGCCCTAGGCATAGCTTGAAATTCTATGCTCCTGGAACAAGGTCTCCGCTGCTGCTGTCACTGCCACTGCAGACCCGTTGTCCACAGTGACAGCTGGTGCTGGTCCCTGATGTCAGTGAGTATGCCCAGATGGCGTCCTGCCTCATACCTGTGTGTGTACCTTCATTCTGGGGCTTCCACATTGCTGCTCAGATATCAGATACCTCAGGATCCACTAAGCATGCACACTTAACCTGGAAATGCACGACAAACTTCGACAATGGGTGATAGATGTCAATAGATAAATTCTTTCCACCTTTCCCCTCGGCAACATGGCCTCTCTGAGATAGAGAGACAGAGGTATCATCCTGTGGTAAAGCTGTGGTCAGTTGAGAACACACTCCCTTATATTTAAAACCTTCTTTTCAGCCTCACTCCTGCTACCCTGGTATTGCACGCCCCAATTAAGTATTAGGCCTTAAACCCTTAAGCCTCAGTCTTTGTTTTTATGGAACCTGGAATGAGACCCTGTTGTCAGTGAAAAACGAGTTTTTGCAGTGTCACAAAAAAAGAATTTCCTGAGACCCACACAGGAGGATGGGGCTCTGGGGTGTGGGTTATTGATGACGTAAAATTAAGGTTTCCCTCCTGACTTCCCAGTGTCTCATCTCTGTCTGTCCAGCCATAGAAAAGATTCAATCTGATATTCAGCAAGGCCAAGACAAGGCCAGGGTCCAGAGTTTCTGCCACATATTGAAGTATGGTCTAGTCCAGAGTTCAGCTGGCTTAGCGTGTTCTTAGCTGCAGTACACTGCTGTGCTGCGGTATTCCGGCCCCCTCCGGGAGCCTGCATGCGGAGCCTGTGTGGCCATGGCTGCTAAGTCCATGTGGCTACAGAGAGTGGACATGTGAGTGTAAGGGACAAGTGCAGGTCCCAAGCCAGGGACAGAAAGAGAGAGCTTTGTTCCTCTGGGGTAATATATTTCAGGCTTGAAAAGACCAGAAGCTTTTTTCAAAACAACCAATGAATTTCTCAGGCTTTGCAGGCTTTGGATGGGTTCACACCCCCTAGTTGGACTGTTAGGCCTCTTTGGTCCAGCACCTCTTTCTGCAGCCTGCAACAATCCAATCCGGTACTGGAAGCGGGTAGGGAGGAGTGCGAATCCCATTGGTGGAGCAATGCCGTATCCCCTGGGGTGTGGAGCTATAGCTCCCTGGTGAAGCACGCAGGTTTATGCTCCCAATTTTATCAAGTTCAGTATCTAAGTCCCTTTCCCTCTCCTTTTCTAGGGAAATACAAATGGTAACAACACCATTCTTTAAAAATGTGTTTTATCATTTTCTCTCTGTGCTGCCATCTTCAGGGACTGGCCTCTTATTTATGGGCGGTGGGCTGAAAGCCAACACTGACCACCCCCAAGAGCACCCAGCCTGCCCCTGGTCTGGCTCCCACCCCTGCACTCATCTATCACAGAACTAGCCAAAGATTATGTACAAAGAAGGGCTCAGCTTCAACTTTTGTAATGGTACTTTTCTGCTGGAGCATTTCACAGCTATATTTTTCAATATAGCCAGAAAGCAAACACATTCTTTTCCGAGCAAAGTTTGGTTCAATAAAATATGAGGCAAGCAAGAGGAAAGAGCATCATTCGTCAGGCGACTGTTGTCACAAGTTAGCGTTTAGCACTCAGATATCATAGCTTGCTTTCAGACAGTTGGTTGGTTTCCTTAGTCTTTGTTGACAAAAAAAAAATTAATTCTAAAGATGAGAATGTTTAAAAGTAATTTATTTAATCACACAGAAGCGGATAAAAAGAAGATATAATAGACAATTAAAAATTGTGGTAGCTGACTAGGTATTATGTTACATTTCACATTTCTGAATAACTAGATTTCAAAAAGAGAAAAACAGATACTACTGTTATGATTTGTTCTTGCTGTTTCTGTATTAAAATGAAACATTTTGTATGAAATATTCATTTTTTTAAATGCTTAGGCTTTTAATTAGTGGGGGAATGACGGGAGAATTTTATGTTGCCTGGTGGCTGCTCTCTGCCACCTCAGATTTCACCCTTCCCTGATTGGGAAGCAGGGAAACCTTAAAATGTCTCTTGGGTCTTTGATAAACCGTATCTTAAGACCTGAGTTTATCTATCAGAGCATTTGGGCCTTTTCGTAAACTTCTCTGTTTTCTTCTTTCAGTGATACTAAATACATAGCACAAATATCGATACTGAAGGTGAAATTGGAAAGGAACCACGTATAAGCAAGTGTACTCACTCACAGGCTGTTTATCCCACTGAAGAACCTATCTCAGCCACAATTCAAGACTTTTCAGGGGGAAAAAAAAAACCAGACTTCAATCAGCATATCAGGACTCAAAAAGATAACCTGAAAGAGTACAACCAAACTAATGTTCTGCCTCATTAGATTCAGAATAGTCAGAGAGATATGTGTCCTTCACTCCTTCAAAGGGACAAACAGAAACCTTTACAGAGCGCTCTTGTCAGGCACTGGACTCATCATTTTGCATCCACTACGTCCTCTGATTCTGGAATAGTGGGGTAACATAGGCTGCTATCATAAATAAACCCTGAATCTCAATGGATTATCACACTCTGTCCCCTACTTCTCTACCGTAGGTGTTCCTGGTCAATAGGTGGTTTTCCTCCACATAATGAATCCAGGACTCCACTCAGTTCTTTCCGTCCTGTGGCTCTACCATCTGTCTCCCAGGATTCTGGAGTCTTTTTCATCCAGCTTGCAGGCAAGGGCAGAAGAGGTGGGAAGGCACCCCCACTTCCTAATCAGTTCTGCTCACATGGGAAGACCAGTTGTAGCTCCACTTAGATGCCAGAGGGGTGTCAGCAAATGTAGCTCCTGGCTGGACCAGGAAGCACACATTGGATGGGATATAACTAGCCATCTCCCTCCCTCCCTCTCTCTTCACCTCCCTCCCTCTTCACCTCCCTCCTTCCTTTCCCTTCACTTCCCTTCCCTTTGCTTCCCTTCTTTCTGTCATACACACACACAGAGCCCTGTGCATGCACACAAAGCCTATGAAGTAGACACAGGTTTTTTCCATTTTGTTAATGATGAAATGGGCTAAGAGACTGCAAATTTTCTGAGGTCTCACAGTAACTGGGTTGGGATACTTACCCAGGACTGTAAGTCTTAAAGCTCTGGATATTTCTAATATATCATGTGGCATAAAACAAAGATTTATATAGCTCTTTCAATATACAAAGCACTTGGGGCTCGTTTGGAACTGGTGTGTGAAGCACCATGCCCCTCCTCGGTTAGTATAAATAATGTGTTTCTCACACTTCTAGCAATCAATTTTGAATGAGTTAGTGTATACCCCACAAGAATTTGAACAATGATATATTTATTTCTGAAGATTTTTTCAGGTTTGTTTTAAAAAATAGCATAATATTTTCATAGCATAATAATTTTTAACATGGCAAAATTGTTTTGTAAGATATATAGGTTTGCTTGAAATTTGAATGGAAAGGTTATATTCAAAAAGTTTTTTAAAAACAACTTCAACTTAGTTTGTGGTTCGCCAAAAACAAAAGTGGTACTTGAAACTTGTTCGGTCTGGATTCAGTAAGTTAATGTAATTAGTTTGGGTTTATAGTTAAGTTAAATTCCTTTTCTCTAGTAAAAAAAAAAAAAAAAAGCCCCATTTCAAGTAAAATAGCTTAGTATGTATTTAAAAATAACTTTCAGTGGAGCGTTGTTCCCTCCTTCTTCGAGGCAATAAATCTTGGATGAGATGAATAGTCCTCCTACTTTCCTGTCAGGTGCTCCCCTCCAACTCTGTCCACCAATTCATTTAATGGTTACTTAGTTTGTGCTTTCTATGGTTTATTATATTGATCATTCAGGTAATTAAAATGGTGTTTCTGAGTTCAAGTTTACAGTGAACCTCAACTAGAAAGTACACAAAAAGGGTGTTCCAGTGATCCATCTCCATACAACAAACCAACCTAAAAGTTAGGGTCACAAAACGAGCATTTGGTTATGCTCGTGGATTCTGGAGGTCTGAAATTTGGAAAGGACACAGCAGAAACAGATTGCAGGCTAGGGGTGACTTGACAGCAAACGTCTGGAACCATCTGAAGGCATCTTTACTCACAAGTCTGGTGATTGATGCTGAGTAGGACCTCAGGTGCTCTGTTTGCTGGGACACCTGCCTATGGCACCCCTGCTCCCCACAGGGCCTGGGCTTCCTCCCAGTGTGGTGGCTGGGTACTAAAGGTAAGTGTTCCAAGACAGCAAGGCAGCAGCACATGAAATTTTAATGAGCTACTTGAGAAATCGCATGGCATCATTTCCTCCATACTCTATTGGTTGACACAATCACAAAGGTCCGCCCAGGTTCAAGGGTAGGGGACATGGAACCCACCACTTGATGAGAGGATCGTCAAGGTCACATGGTAAGAAGAAGATGTGGAATGAGGGATACAATTGGCCACAGAGGGTTTAGCATGGGCTTTGAATGGGGGCAGGGGGGCTGCTCTGCAATGGCCAGGTCTGTGCAAGAAGAGCTACATCTAAGTCTAGAGAATTAAGTTCACCACATTGTCATTCTCTTTTGTTATTGGATTTTCCAAAAGGCTTAGGTTTAACCAAAAAGAATGACAATACAGAGAACTTGCTTTTCTAGACTAGATGTAGCTTTTCTCAGGTGCACAGGCCTGGCATTTGCAGAGCAGGCCCTTCAGTTTCAAGGCCCATCCTTAATCCTGGAATGCTGCCAGGTTGTAGGGGTCAGCCTGCCCTCCCCACGGTGGCAATGCCCCAGCTCATGTCTTCTCCACCCAAGGTCCAGAACACCATTCTCTGAGGCTCAGATCAGATTTGCAGTCTCTATGAAATCTGCCCTTCCCTCCCCAGGATGATTAACAGTAGAAACAGGCACCCTTTCAAATGTATGATCTTGTTCTTTGTTACCCCAATACACATCAGGACACATTAGTTCGATGTTAATTTATTTTCTAATGTTTAGCGCATTTGATACTAGATCATCAGGTGAGAGTCTCCAAAGAACAGCACAGGCTGGGTCTCAGCCATTCTTTTCAGGGTCCATTGTGTTGTCCTCCAGGAGAAAGGTGAGAATGTGCCTTCCTATGTCTTGTGGGTTTAGATTCCAAGTTCTTGTGAACAGATGCACAAAAATACATGCATATACAGCTTCCAAATGCATAGTCACATTCGATACTCGAAATTACCTATTGGAATAGGTATTATTGTCATATCCCCATTTTGCCTACCAGGAAACTAAGGCTTGGCAGAAGTTCAGAGGAACACTCACATGTCTTACACTGAGATTCATAATTCAATCTCTAACTCCCAGTTGTTCTTGCCCTTGGACCACACTGGCAGCACAGATGGAGAAATTCTAATTTTGAGTCTCATGCTCATGAGTCAATATTTCCTACCTGGTACTAACTCATTCATCATTTCCTTTACAGGAACCTTTGCCATGGGTTGGAGGTAGCCTCCCACCACTGTTCTCCCTCCTCCTTCTCCAGTTCTCCCTTTGAGGCCATCAATTTATTTTCCATCATTATCATTTTGGCTTGGATCTGCACTGGTTTTCTGTAAGTGATAGAATACACTGTATCCCGAAGAGAAATGCTGCTACGATGTGAAGCAAGCTTTTGAGTCTCTTTTTAAAGAGAGTTCCTATAGTGTGGCAGATTCTAATGACCCCCATCTCTCTTGCCTGCATTGGGTCACCTGAGTCACACTGCTCAAAATGATCTAACCACCTCATAATACAGGCGGAGGCCGACTCAGGCTCACCTCAGGGTGCTCTGCCTAATTCATTACACTCCTCAAAGCCATAAATCACAGGATTCTCCCCCTTTCCTACCTTCCCTCCCACCAGAAGGCGCACTCACATGAAATCTATTTACATGGGATGATTATTCAATTAATTTTTTTCATTACACTTGCCAGAAAGCATTGCCAGGATTTCTAAAACTCCCCTGTGTGTTTGCATTAATGATGGCGGTGGGCTGTGTTCCTTAATTCAGCGATCATGGCCCATTTGGAGGTCATGCCCAGCCACATGCAGACAGGAGACTGTGAAGAGGTGAGTGCCTGACACATGTGTAGGATAACCACAGAGGCACTAATATCTGTACCGGCTGTCCCCACAGATCCTTCCCCATGGCAATGGCCTTAGCATAGGCTTGGGCCCCACCCTCTCTGGCACAGGTGATTACAAAAGTCCACAACTGCTCTCCTTGTCTCTTTGACAATCCATCCTCCGTATAGGTTGCCAGAGTGATCTTTCAGAAGTATAAATTTGAAATTTTTGCTCCCTCGCCTCCTACATATCTGGGGTGTCCAGTGGCCCTTGGAATAAAGCACAAGCTCCCACCTTGCTTTGCAAACAACACCCCTTGTGATCTGGCCTGACCCACCTGGCCAGCCTCATCTCTTGCAACCTACTCCCTCACCCCAAAATAAGGTCCATGGTATAGCCACACGAATACTTCCCACCCTCTCACAATTCTTAAGCCAAACAAGTTCATCCTGAAGCACCAGCTATTTCTCCTACCTGAAGTGCCTTTTACTCCCTTATCCACCTGGAAAATTTGCACCCACTATTCAATACCCAGCTCAAATGTTACCTCTCTCGGGAAGACTTTTGTGGTTCTCACAAGGTGCTAGCAATCTTTTTCAATGCTCTCCATAGTACACTGTACATGCTTTAATTACAGCCCTTAGACTTTAATTCTCTGCCTTCTTGTAAGTTAGTCAGGTCAGAGTCCTGGTCATTTTTTTTTTTTTTTTTTTTTTTTGTATCCCTACTACAGAGACATTCAAATGAGAAGTTTTGTTTTGTTTTGTTTTTTTAAAAAAACACATACAGATCATTTGAAATTTACCTACACCTATGGGGAAGCCCCAGAATTAGTATTTTTTAATAGTTCCCAGAGTTATTTCTTTTGCTACCTTCTTGGCAAAGTCCACAGACCTGAGTTTGGATCCTACCACCTTAGCACATAGACTGCCTCTGAGCAGGTGCTTAATAATTGTTTCCTTAATGAATGGAAGAATCGATGCCTATTGGGCAAGCAGAATCACAGAATAGGGTTTAGTTGATGAGGGCAATGGGGTAGTGGCTGCCCTTTGCACCCTCTGACCACTATAGGCCTACAGTAATCTCAAAGGTATCCTAGCTCTGCAAACCTGTTAGAAAGAAACAGGTGAAATGCTCATTTGGGTCTCACGCAAGTGTCCTTTGACTTCTAGACACCCAGCACAGTGCATCCTGGCTGCCTGGATCTACACTTTCTCATGGTTCTAGGTGTGGGAAGGGAGGACAATGGGCAGGTGAAGTGTGTGCGGGCCAGGTGCTCAGCTGACAGAGCACAGGAGTTACTGCTGAACATTCACAGATGCCTTTGGAAACTGAGCAGGCTCTGGGAGACCCTTTGGATCCACCAGCCCTCCAGGCTGTGAATCAGGGTTTGAACATCACCTCCTGTCAGACTGTCATTCCCTGGACTACATCTGCCTCCTTTCTGAGGGCTGGCATCTCAGGGGCATCTTCAGTGGCTTCCAAATTCACTGTCTCTCCTGATTTTACTTAGAGAATGCAGTATCATTCTTAAGCATTGATATATAATATTGAGAATATAAGGCTTTAGATGATCAGGCCTTTCTTATCAGTTCATTAAAATCCTTGGTGGAGCCCTGGCTGATGTAGCTCAGTGGATTGAGTGTGGGCCTGTGAACCAAAGTGTCACCAGTTTGATTCTTAGTCAGGGCACATGCCTGGGTTGTGGGCTATGTCCCCAGCAGGCGGTGTATTAGAGGCAACCACACATTGATGTTTCACTCCCCGTCTTTCTCCCTCCCTTCGCCCCTCTCTAAAAATAAATAAATAAAATCTTTAAAAAAAATCCTTGGTGGATACAAAACTTTCTTGGCAGCACCAGAAAGTGAGAGGGAGTTTGTCTCTCATTGCACCTGTGGGGGTGGCTGCTAAGTTTACATCTGAAACTGTTTTTGCTTTGTGGAAAGCTCTGGCCCTACCTACATACAAGGCTGGGGCAACCTCTGTGCATTGTTGATTTGAGGTCCACAGAATTAACTGCCTGCCTGAAGCCCAGGGGCTTCCTCACTTGGACACTATACCATCCTAGGAGCAACTAATATGCAGAACGTTTAGGGGCTGGACTCGCAGTTAAGGCATCACTAAGAATTAAGTTACCACTGAGACAATTCCAGGAAAATCTAAAAAAACTCAGAATATGAGAAAAGGAACTAACATCTATTGAGCCTTTACTATGTGTTAAAGGTTAAACATGAATCATTCCATTAAATGCCCACAACCACCTCATAACACAGGTACTTGTCTCCCATTTACAGATGTGGTCACTGAGCTTTATGTGGGGCGGGTCACTTGTCCAATTTTGTATGGGATTTAAGGTCATGGCTACCTTACTCCAAACTTTTAATTATTTCTCCAAATGGTGCCTTCTAGAAGGGCACAGAGTAAAAGTCTTTGAGACTTTGTGTGCCTAGTGTGTTTTTTAATTTGGAAAAAAAATCACAAAGGCTGGGGCAGTGAAGACCTTGGGGTTCCTAAAAGAGTGTTCTATGGGGGACCCCAGGGTCAAGGACCTCTACTGAGCTACTGTCTGGAGAAGTTCACTCTCTCTGGTCCTCTGCCACCCTAGTTGGGAAGATAGCATGAAAAGAAGGAGCTATGAAAATTCAAAATCAAACATTTATTAAGGTGACGGGGTCAGGGAGAGAGGGAGGAAGTTTAAAATAACAATAAGACAAAGTTTGCCCTTGAGGAAGGAGGGGAGCAATAGACTCACAAACACAGAATCACAGCAAACATGAGTACACATCCTGATAACCAGAAAAGCGCTTATAACATGGGGTGAGTCCACAAGGTGCAGTTAGTTTTGGTGGGCAGAAGAGGTGTGCAGAGAGCAAACGCTTGAAGGATGATGCGACTATTCCATCCCTGTGGCCTCAGCCTGTGTGAGAGGAGCCAGCAAGGGATGGGCCGACAGAGCAGGTGTTTTCCTCCCCAAAAACGTAAAGGTGGCAGGTGATTATTTTGTGTCCCCAGGCAGGAGATTTATTTAACTTCCTTTCAGTGGGGACCTATAAATGTTATCATAGTCCCCACTGTAAAGTTTTGCAGTCTCTTTTAGAAATGCAGGCTCTTCATTCACTTCACTGCCTACCATTCATCCTTCATTCATTTCACTGCCTACCAGGGACCGTGAAACCCTCGGCAGGCCTGCAGGGAGAGAGAGGAGGTGGAGCCTTCACCACCACCAGCGCTGTCTCTGGAGGAGCCTCCTCTGGTGCTTGCTTCCTGCCCCTCCCTTCTCTCCCCTCCCTTCCCCTCCTCTCCATTGCTTTTTCCTTCAGGTCTGGGTGGCAAAGCCAGCCACAAAGGTTGAGGCCTTTGGAATGTGCACGCTGGTTTAAACCAAGTCCTTCTGTTTTAATCCTGTCAGACTTCCCAGCACTTTCACCACCAGCCTCCCCCACTGTCTCCCAGGAACAACAACAGCCTATCAACAGCCGTATTAGCTCTTTTCTTGAGATTAGCAGTAAATCCCATCACTGGGCCTTTTGACCAGCCTTTTGACTGTCTTCAGGTCTTTTTTTTTTTTTTTTTTACCAGAGACTGAGTCAAGAATTTAAATGCTAGTCTTTAAGCTACTCAATGACTATGGTTTCTTTTCTATTTTCTAACTAAACACAAGGTTAACCTGCAACTTGAGTTTATTCGTTGTCATCTGAGACTGTGTTGAGTCTGTGAAATGTTTGTTGATGTTGCAAAAAAGGCCATATGGCTTGTCCGTGCCACTGAAGAAGAAGGAAAACTTGTAAGTTTTTCTTTCTTTTGTATTATCATTAAAATAAATATGTGGACTTTTTGGAAAATTTGAAATATTCCAGAAAATATTGAAAATAAAATTTAATAAAAATACCCTTATAATCCTACAGTTCTAAGATAATCACGTTAACATGTTGGTATATTTTTTTATACATGCACACATTATTTGCAATTTATGATTTTTTCCTGTTATTTTGATCAACTAGCTTTCAAAGCAGCCCATTAGTTAGTACTTTAGGTTATGACAGAAAATATGCAAAGTGCAGAAAAAGAGAATTTATTGGCTTACATTGCTAAAAGTTCATGGACAAGCACATGTCAGGCATGGTGGAACCCCAAGATTCAAACTATGTCCCTACAGCCTGATCTGTCTCCACCTCTGCTCTGCTACCTCATCAGCTTGCTTCTCTCTTTGTGCTGGCAAAATGGCAGTCAACAGTTCGGGGATTTTCTTCATGGCTTCATAGCAAGTTCTAGCATAAATCCTATATCATTAGCTCTGATTCAGTCACCTGCCCATCTCTGAGCCAATCCATGTGTCTAGGATGATACAATGCTCTGATTGGCCAGGTTTTCCTCACATGCCCACTCTAGGAGCCAATAAGAGTAGTCTCTGCCTCCAAACTTAATTGACTGAGAATGGAGAGGTGGTTTCCCGCAAAGAATTTAGATGTTATCACCAACATCACAATGTCGTGGTAAACTTCACTGCTTTTGTTGTTGCCTCATGTACATTAAGGATTCCTGCTGTCCTCTTGTAACAGTCGTTGGCACCAATGCTAACAAGAGTAGGAAGAGAGAAACATATCATATGATTTTCTATCTTTACATGAATCTGATACTTTGATTTCTTTCACTTGGCTATTTGTGGTAGCAGACTTGTAGAGTAGCATCTGACCCTCTTAATCGTAGACCCAAATTCCAAAATTCAGGCTAAATACCTTGTTTACTTCTACCTGCTTTGTGATACCTTATAAGGTCCATCCTCTGCTCCCACCTTCTGACACAACCATGGGCTCCTATAAGAGTATTGGCTCAGGATAGTCCCTGATTGGTCTTTGTGTAATTCTTCCTTTATTGTTCCTTTTCTTGTATATTATTAGTGAGAGCATAGGAAAGCCTGTAGGAATAAAATGCTTGAAACTTTGGGGTTCAGAAGGCTGAGTACATTAGATTTAAAATTTTATAGGGTCTAGACTTCTGAATGTTAGTACCATGTGGAACACAGAAGGGCTCCCATCACAACAATCAGGATAAAAAAGGAAAAGAGGTCAGGGAAAAAGAATAACAATGTTCACAGAAAACATTTTCCCACATCCATTTCTTTGAAAATATGATTTTTAATGGCTGTGTGATACTCTATTGTATGAATGTACTGTATTAATCAAGCATTGTTGGGTGTTTTTAGGCTTTTTTTTTTTTTTTTTTTGCACTGTTCTAATACTATGCCACAGGAAATATTCTTTGTATATCAGTCTTTAACTGCTTCTTTAGTTATTTCTTCCCAATAAATTCCTAGAAGTTGAATTATTAGGTTACAGACTCTTGTTACATTGGTCTAACTTGACTTCTAGAAAAGCACTGAGTTATAAAACCACCTACTGGGTGTGACCTAGATCTCACCTTCCCCTGACCATAATGAGAGCCTGAATCTTGGTCATTCATTGGGATAGTTACACATTCACTTATTCTGTCATTTTGTTTTGCACAAGAAAAAGAATATTTGGATTGGGGAGAAATGATAAAGCAGATGACAGACTAAATGATTTCTGCCATTCAACCTAGGAAAGCTAAAGTTGAATTAAAATAAGAAAGTGCAGCAAAAAGTTAACCCCCTTTGGGTACACATATGGAATGGAGCCATGAATGTGCCCTGCTCGTTCTATCTTGACATGACGTTGCCCTGAACAGTGCACGTTGATAGACCCCTGGATCTTGGGAGGTGGGCTAGAAAAACTCTTTTTTCAGCCATTCAGTTTGTTGTAAAGTCACCTGAATATGTTAAATAAAATCTGCTCTTTGTATTTAATCATCCAAGCCACATAGAGGCAAAAGCGAACCTAGCCACTCATTCATTCAACAAATATTTCATGAGCTGTTTATTGGCAAGACATTATTCTAGGAATTTGAGGCTATAGAATTTGAAATGAAAATAAATCTGTTCTCTAATAGCTAAGCAAAACCTCCCACACATCTGACATACAGTATGTGTTTTATTCTTACTGAGATAGAATGGTTCCTAGGTGAGAACAAGACCTGGTAGTGAGTTAACTAATTGTATCAAGTTATCCACAGAAAGGCTGTATCAGACAGAAGAGGGATATAATCACAGAACATAGAAAAGGGGAAATGAGAGATTTGTTTCAGCAATGCTCATGAAAGCACGCTTTTAGTATCCTAGAAAGTCCATAGGAATACATGATTTGTTTGATTTCTCTGTGGACATAGATGCATCAGACTATCAGAGCCTGATGATATTAAATATTCAAATCTGCCACTAAGACCTTTTGCTCTGATCTATTATAACCCATGCAACCTACTGACAATTTGGCTTTATATGTAGTTTTCCTAGATGGAGAAAATGTGCAGGTAAGGCTAATGTGAATGTCTGCTCTCTTGTAAGTTGTATTTCCCATTGTAAATTAGTGAATTGACATTTTGATTTATATACATGAGATTCTTGTGAGCTGGGTTAATTTCCACCCTGAGAAATTGGCCCACTTGATATGCTGAAAGAATCATGCTTCTAAGCCCCTGAGGCTGAGGGTTAGATTCACTAAAGTAATGCCATCCTGTACAGCTACCCGATGACCGATCAACCAGCTTAGCACAGTGCTTGGTATGTACAAGTTGTCCAACAAATATTTCTTGACTTAAATGAATTTGAATTAAGTGGATTTGATTTAATTAAGATTGGGAGAGAAAGAGATAAGAACAGGCTCGTAGACTTGGAAAGTCACCAGTATATGTCATTTGAAATTATGTGAATGAATGCAATCATCCAGGAATAATTGCAATTATAGAGAGTGGGGGAGGGGAGCTGATGGCAGTAACTTAGAGAATTCCCATAAGAAGGAGCTGGAAGAGGAAGAACAGTTATAGGGCATTTGAAGGTCACTCAGAGAGGAAAGCTAAGCAGGGCTGAGAATAATGTAATGAAACACTCCAAGTTCTAGTCTATCCTTCTCTATCTCTAATCTCTCCACTACCTACATTACTGGCTTTTAAGATAATTTATAAATAATCTTTAATAATAATCCAAACCCCTACATCCAAGTGATAATTTGCCATCTACATTGAGATGTCTAATAAACCTCCCTAGTAAAACATACTTGAAACAGAGCTCTTGATTTTTTCCCTCCAAACTTTTTCCTGCCCATCTCCTCAGCTCATTTACGAGGAATCCAATGGCTCAAGCCAAAAACTAAGGCATCATTGTTAATTCTTCCATTTTCTTCACATACCTCCTTCCTCACATCAAATCTGCCATTGCTTGCTGTGGCTCTATCTCAAAAATGCGTCTCAAATTCATAAGCTTCTCTTTGACTCCACTACTCTTAGCTGAGCCACTAATATTTGTTACATTCTAGATGATCCTCTTGATTATATCATTTGGATCTCTGTTTAAAAACAAAAAACAAAAAAACACGTATTGGTTTGTGTCACTCCCTTGCCTAAAAACATTTAATGGTTTCCCACTGCAACTAGAACAAAACACAAAATCTATAAATTCCACACGAACTAGTCCTAAATAATTCTTCAACTCCATCACTTACCATCAACTACTGTGGACTAACTACGAGCCAACTACACTGGCTTTCTTTCTCTTGTACGAACATACCAACCACATTACTTTTTGAGATGCGGCACTTGTTTATTCTGTCTGCCCCTGCCCGAGTGTGTGTCTATCCCAGTCTGCCTGTATCCCAGACATCACAGGACTGCCGCTTGTTATTCAGATCGCACTAAACATCTCCTCTTAACCACATCTAAGAAGCCTACTAACTTACCCTGTCCCAACTATAGCCACACTCTAACACATCACCTTATCCCATTTTCTCCAGGGAACTCTCTTATTCATTAACTTGTTGACTTCTTTACTCCATCTCTCCACCACACCCATTCTGTGAAAGCAGGGACATTTTCCCCCACCACTGAATCTCCAAGGTCTGTAAAACTACCTGGCACATAGTAGGCACTCTGTAAGTATTTATTCAATAAAAATGAATAAGTGGAAAGTAAGGCATTCAAGGAAACTCTATAGGAGGAGAAGGAAGCAATCAGCCTGCTTGCTTTTTACCAGGATATATTTTTCTCTACCAAAAATCTGCACTAAAGAATCTAGTTCCATTTGTAATATTTTATTTTGTATTCAGAGACCCAAATACTTGATCTCTGTCTCTTCTTAACAGCCTCAAGAGTCCTGGGGGGAAAAAAACAGTCCACCCATCCTGTTGAAATACCAGAAAGATGATTTTCATGTATTCAAACTCAATATTTATCCTGGAATACAGAAATGTGAATCTGAGAGAAAAAAGTAACCAGAAGATAGAATTCATTGCAATGTGGTCTTTCTTTCTTTCTTTCTTTCTTTCTTTCTTTCTTTCTTTCTTTCTTTCTTTCTTTCCTTCCTTCCTTCCTTCCTTCTTTCTTTCTTTCTTTCTTTCTTTCTTTCTTTCTTTCTTTCTTTCTTTCTTTTTTTCTTTCTTTTCCTTCAATAGATAACTTAAGCTCTCTGAGCCTTAATATCCCTGGCTCTAAAGTAAGTGTACCAACACCTGCCTCTTCTCAACTCTCAGGTCTATTTTAACTATAAAATGTGAAAAACATAATAGTGGCTTAAGGTTAGAGATTTTATAGGTTATAGAGCTTGTGAATTTTGAAATCTTTGGAGAAAAGAGTGAATTATTATTTTTATGGTTATAACTCAGAGACAGTTTATCACATTATATAACTTTGAAAAGAATTGTTCTTTAACCAGAGAAATAACATGTTTACATTATAGACTGTTACACTAGTAATAGGATCCATCACTACAGCATCAATAAAAAGGAAGACGCTAGAATGAGAGGAATGGAAAATCAATTTATCTACTTTTCCAACCCAACATTTATATGCTGACACCAAGTGCTAATAGTTATTGAGTCAAGTATCAGCTGTCTATGTAATGTCTCAAACACTACAGGCTGCCAAGACTTTCTCCTGCAAGTTCCAATGCCTGGCTTAAGTTCCAAGTAGGATTTCTTCTTTCTTCTTCTGCACATCCAAGTACAGCCCCAATAGTCAACATCACACTGAATATTTTCCACCTGTGTTCAGCACAGTGAGATAAATGACTTAATATTTACATAAGTCAGAATTATTTGGGAGGATTTTTTTTTCTGCAAATGCCCAAAAAACCAAACTTGACTGAAAAACACTGGCACTTATTTGTCTCATCCAACAAGAGTTCTAGAAGAGGGCAGTCTGAAGCCTATGTGATAACTCAGTGATGCCATCAGGAACCCTGCAGTAGTGTTCTGGTAAACATGCAACAACCGTTCTGAAGTTCAAGCTGATTTGCCCTGTCTGCCAGTTTCCACGGTGTACCTACTTCAACCGTAGTTTGATTGTCGGCCACCAACGTGACATAATTAAAGGCAGAATTAGGAAGAAATACTTGGTAGCACTCCATTATAAAGTATTTCCACCACACATATCATAGATGCAAATAGCCTCAAAGGGCATTGGATGATAGCAAAATGTAATAGAAGAATTAGGAAATTATGAGATTGGGGTGTTATGTTTGTTTTAATGTAATCTCTTTAATTGTAAGTTTATATAATGCATTTTTAAATAACGGTCGTGCTGAACAACAGGTTTGTAAAATTCCTGAAAATTTGACTGTCAGTTCTTGCAAGCTGGTACAGGCCATGTCCAACACACCACCGAATGTGTCATTTTGCTTCACCACCTTTGATATGTAGACCTTCATCTGATGCTTGTTGCCTTGTGGTCATAAGGCGGCTGCTGCTCTTCCAAGCCTCACAATGCATGCCAGGCAACAGGGACAAAAAGTGGTAGAAAAGCTAAAGTGATGTGCCAACTTTTAAAGAGTATTTCCCCCAAATCCCCACCAGTGGCTTCTGTTTGCAACTTGTTGGCCAGTATTGTGTCACATGTGCCTGGATTAAAGAAGGCTAAGCAGAAAAGAATCATGGATGAAGCCTAGATCAGCCAACCAAATGGATCTGCCATAACAATAAAATTGCATTTCTAGAACTCCAATGCTTAAGACACTGAGCATTGTGCCATGCTCAGCACAGTGATGGAGGGATGGAAATACAGTAGCTCAAGACTCATCATTTGCCTTCACAGATTCTTGGAATATAAGAGATGTATACATGGAAACATAGTCAACAATTCCAAGTGAAGTCTCCCATAACAGCACATTAAGAGCCAGGCTCTGGTTCAGAAGCTAAGTCCTTCTGGACTTGGCAGAGGCAGGCGTCACTCCAGACTGGGAGGTCCATTCCAAGAGAAAGGCTCATCATCACAGAAAGAGAAGTCAAGTCAAACAAGTAACTACTGACAGATTTATAAATTCTGCTTAATTTGAATCTTTAATTCATATACATGGGCATGGCCTTTGTACACTCCCCAATTTCAGTTATTTTGGTTAATTGCATGGGAGGTTTAAATTTGTGTTGAAACACATAGACTAAAATTAAATCATTCTCTCTGCAGTGACCTACCTGCTTTTTCAAGGTAACAGATAATTATCATTTTTCTAAGCTTAGTCCAATAACTCTTCAAAGCCCTCTGGAATCACATTATGGGTATCAAGTGGTTTGTTTTTCAAATGTTCCATTTTTTAAATTCTACCTTTCTACCCAAGAAAGAACACCACGACAATGGTTTAAAGCATCACATGACCATTTTCAAACAAATGAGCATAATACTGATTTGAATGTTATCTCCATCTCTCTGAACATTTCTATCATCATCAAGGTTGAATTGTATTATGGCTGTATCTTTTTAAATATTCTGAGTCCTCCCTTGCACCTGGGCAGAATGAGGGACCCTCTGTCTTAGCTTGACTGGACCTCACTTAAATGAACAAGAAGCAAGTTTGCTCCAAGATGCTGAGCTACACAGACTTCAGGGCTGTGGAATCAGGTCATCAATTTTGCCTGATGTAAAAGGTTATTCTCTTACTGCCTTTCAGTTTTGCCCTTTTAGCTCTGCGTGGGTCACCACTGAATTCCTGCCTTTAAAAAATTTTAGCATAATGGCCTGTCTGACACAGTGATATGTCTGGGAAGTTCAGAGAAATTCTTGCTACAAGGTCTTTTAGGACCTGTGATAGACAAATAACAGCACACTCCTCCCCAGGTAACCCAGAAACCTTTCTCTTCCCCACCCTCCATCCTCTCTCCCCATATGACTCACTTTCCCCCATCGAAAAAGTAATATATTAATTAGCTATTGCTTCAGTAATGCTACATACCTAACATCCCCCCAAACACATTGCCCTATAACAACAAGAATGTCTTCTTCTAGCTGCCAGGTCTGTGGATTTCCTGGGACAACCCAGGATGTGGGTCAGCTTAGCTTGGCTGCAGACTTTCAGAGGGCTTCAGGTCTGCTCCAACGCTCCAAGCCTCTCTACCTGAATCAGCAGCCAAAAGGACAAGCAAAAACACATGAGGCCTCCTGAAGGCTTGGTCTAGGGCTCAAAATTGTCGTATGTGCTTTTTCCCATTGGCCAAACCAATTATCAGTGGGGAGGGATCTGTACACCTCTCCTTCCAGTGGAAAGTCCCGTGGCAAAGGGCGTGAATGAATAATTCTAATTCAGGGAGGACGTGAAGAATTGGGAACAATGATTCTGTCTTCCACAGACACCCTTCCCTTTCACTTTTCATCTGTTTCCTCACAAGCAATTTTCAACTCACAAAGAAGATTTTCTAGAGACTGGCTTTGTTCTTTTGTCAATAAGTATACATTGAATGCCTGTGACATATCCCACCTGTCACCTAGGGACTAATACAGGGGTGCCCCTCTAAAGAAAAGTTTTGTAATGGAAACAAACACACTTCTCTGTTGGGTGATAATGCAAAGCAATATGTGAGTAAGAGCCAGGACAGGAACGGGTAGACCTGATGGATACAAGACAGGGCGCTTTCCAAAGGAGCCGTGTATCTGAGGGAGGAAAGGTTCCTCATGGGAACGAGCATTACCTTGGGCAGGAGTCCTCCTTTTACAAGGTAAGGGATGAATGATCCTGTTTAACCAGTCAGTGAGCTGGTTATATTTTGACCCTGTTTATCCTTAGTTTTTAACTATCTTTCCATTATTCGATGTGTTAATAATAATAATAGTTGTAGCATGGCACAAAGAGAGATAATCTTCATAATGTTTTTTGTAATGCAAACAGTCACAGCAACTAAACAATTAGTTTTATGTATAAATTGAGGTTTCTTCCTTTAAAACCAGAAATACCTTCCTACAGAGGCTTTTATTCACATGTGAAGAAAAAGTAACACCCAAGGGAACAGTAATGGCAAGATTTCATTCCAGGAAGGAGAGGACTTCAGTCACTCAGTTCTGTGGTCCCCTGACAGTGGTGGTACATGAAAAGATTGCTTTATGTCTTTTATCCATTTCAGCCGAAGAATGGAAGAACAGACATCTGAGCTCTGCACCAGTTTGGATCCAGTTCCTAAGTTTCGCCTCCAGGATTCAGGAACTCTGGCCATTCATGTGAATTGGATTCTGAGGGCTAGAAGGTCACCAAGGCTTCCCTCATTTTATGGATACTGAAAAGGAAGCCAAGGAGTTTATTCAAATACATTTGAATAAAATTGGAACTAAACTCCTCCAGGTCTCTTAATTTTCCAGGTGAAAGCAAGATTCTGCCAGTCACCTCCTGGGTACCTCTCATGTTCCTGGAGAACCAGCCTATAAGCTGTCTTCCCTCACCAGCTTCTGCAAAATCAACCCCTCAGAACAGGCATAGGCTACTTGACTTCAGATAGAACTTGCTTCACATCACAATCCCTACTTACTTGCTGGATGTCCTTGGGCAAATTGCATGATCTCTACTTGTTTTCCTTTCCTCCTTTGTAAAACGGGGCTAGTGATTAACCTGCAGTGTTATTGGAAGAGCAGGTAAAATAATGCACTGCACAGTGCCTGACATGTAGGAGCAGAAAAACAAACAGTTGTTACAACAATGACAACTGAGTGACTCGGAAGCCTGTCCAGGGAGGATGCACAGAGCACTTGGTAGGGGGCTATGATCTGAAATCCAGGGGAGCTTCTGTAGTTTCCCTGTCCTGGGACAGTAAAACTTCATCAGCTGAGAGAGAGAAAATATGGATGCTCCAATCCTGCCAGGTACCCTGTTTTGGGACTTGGGAAAAGCAATAATTTTCCTGCTGCACATCCTCACCCACCCAGCCCTGAGTCTTGTCATCAATGTAATGACTCAGATGTGGAGAAATGTACTCTAGGAGTGGATGGGGAGTAATGCTAATGGACCCTGAGATTCAGAGATTTCCCTGAGGATAGGGAAATAGATTTCCCAAAAGGTAAAAGGAGACGCTTCCCATGGAGATAGGGAGAATGAGATGCTTGACAAGGGGGACCTGAAGGTAGGGGACCAGTAGTGGAAGAAGAATGTGCCACAGGACCCCTGTGGAGAGTCTGTCTTCCTAGGGACTTTCCTGGTAGGCTATGAGAAACTCATATTGCACAGTTTTTAATTTCCTCCTCCAGTGTTCTAAGTCCCCTGAATTACCCTCACATCTGTGAGGACACTCTAATCTAAGTTTGAGTGGTCATATGATGAAAAATTATGAAAAGCAGGGCTTGCCTAATTGTCCCAAAGCTAAATGTTGGGCTGCACCCGCATACACACTTTCAGAGGGCAAAAACATAACTTATCAGAGCTGGGTAGCACTGCTGAAATCCAGAGAGAAGGCAAATAGACTTTCCTGTCTCACCCTGTCTCATCCTTTCAGAGGTTCTTCCTTGCACAGTGGAGACCATCCTCCACATCATTGTGCAGAAAACTTAGGTTCTCTTCTTCACCTTTTCAATGGTACTGGATGGGCCCATTGCTAATAAGTAAAGACTCACTTCCCAGCCATATACCTCTCAGGGAACACACAAAGACCAGAGAGAAGCCCAGAGTAACCATTAAGTAATTAGGATACTGTAACTCTCTCTAAAAATAGTGATTTTCTATAACTTTGTTAAGCCTCAATTTCCCCATCTGTAAAATGGAAATAACACCTACCTCATATGGATATCACAAGGCTTAGATGACCAGCCCAGTTTTATTAAAGCACATGTGCAGTGCCTGGCACGTGGTAGGGTTAGTGTTAGTTTTCCTCTCCTGCATCTTAGGAACTCCCCAAGGTCAGCTCTCTAAGTTTTCATGTGAAGAATGAGTTATTCCAACAGCGTTGCAGCAGATGCCTGAAGTCGGGGGCCCCAAGGAAAGCTTTGTACAAGAGCCCCTATGGACAAAAGGACACTTGGCCAGGACATTGTTTCTAGGAATATGGCACAGCGTTATTACCAAAAAGAAAAGTCAGTAGTTGGGAAACTGAGGCAGCTGGACACTGTCCGAAGTTCCCCCAGTCTCGGCTGGTTTCTACCAATATGCAGGCCCTGGGCAACATTGATTATGAGAGTTGGGTTAAAATAGACTTAGACTTCATGGAAAACAAAGCCCCACATCAACAATCTGAGGAGTGTGAGCAGACAGACCCCCCTGCTAGGGCTTGGGTGGGGGAGGCCCTGGGGTCAAGGGCTAATGAAAGGGCACTATGTGCCCGACCTCTGGAGCTTTTTTAAAGAAACAGTTGACAGAGTGACCTTGGTCTCTTCAACTTCAATGAGCTCTGACCAGGTGCCAGCAGGTTAAGAACTCAGAACAATGACCTCACTCCAGGCTAGCCAGTGCTGCCAAAGTAGGAAGGAGGCTCCGAATTTCTGGTGACTCGGCCTTCAGATACCTCCTTTCAGGAGTTACTACTGATGGGTTCTCCTGTGGAACTCAACACACTGTCCTCTCCCTTCCTGTAGGTCCCTGGAGATTGTCAAAATACAAGCTGGTTTCACTTCACTGCTGAGTCCAGGAAAAGAAAGAGTCAGAAGAGTTATGGACATGGCTTTGAGGTTTTTTCCATCATCTAAGGGTTCAATATTGAGAGTAATATTGATTCGATTTATCTAGTGTTGTAATGTTCCATTGGTTGCTAGGCAACAGAGTTCTTTCTTCTCTTTTCTGGGTGGCTCGTGGGAGTTTGACTACCAAAGAGATTACTTTGTGTATATGAAAGTAAATGGACCATAGGTTCCATACATGAGTGGAGGAATACTGTTTTACTGGGCAGTGTTAAGACCACGTTTCCTATCACATCTGGGTAATTGCAATTCAACCTCCAGAACAACAGGGCCATTCATATTCACATTCCCCTACAAGGTACCCACTGAGAACAATTTAACACAAAGTTGTGCTGATGCATAAAACCCTATGCCGTGTGCTTACTATTCCATCCTCATAAAGTTCAAACCTGCACTGGGGCAAGGATGGATTTATTCCTCCCCATTCTGGTCCCCTCCAAATCCCGCATTAATAACCAAAAATAGCAACCTGGACTATAAAGGGCAAATTCTGATTTGCACTTAAATCCTAATATGGCAAGGTCTTTCCTTATTTATTTTATCCTGTCTTCTCCTCAACTCACCCCCAAATTGTCTTCCTTTTGGGGGAGCTCCTTTGTAAATTTTTTACACTGATGTTCACTGTTTCTTTAAAACCCCAAATCAGAAGCAGCAGGCAAATGAGGCCCTGTCAGCTTGGGCTATATGGTTCAGTGACTTGGCATTAATGACGTTTATTTTGGAACCTGTGTGATGGCTTGACCTATTTTAGGATCTCTGCTTTAACCATACCTCCCTCCCCCATTTTTCTGATTAGAAGTGAAGGCAGTAGGGATTGTGGGGAGGTTGAGGAGCAGGGGAGGGAAGACCTGGAGCTCAGCACTCAGGGGACACATCTGCAGCCACCCAAGTGGGCCATGACATTTTCCCCACTGCCACAGAGGCAATTTGAAGCCCCGCTAGAAAGGCTGGGATTTGGGCTCGTGTCCACAAGATGGGAAGAGATTCCAGAGGCACTGCTCTGCCCAGTTTTTTGGGTGCGACCCCAGGAAACACAAACCAAAGGCCACGTTTGGCATAATTCATTTTCCTCTATGGGAAGACCTGTTTAGGAGAGAAATGATCTCCTCCTTCCAAAGAGAAAAGCTATCTGGAGGAGGCAAAAGAAGGGTAGGAGGAGGGAGAAGTGAGTGCAGGCAAGTAGCCAACTATGCACATTTATGAAGAGCAGGAATGGAAAACAGATGTTATGCAGGAAAATAAACCATTGCCCTGGGAGCATCATCATCAGCCTCTGGAGAATAGGGCTTCTCAGATCCAGGCAAATAACACAGTAAGTCATTGAAAGCTGCATACTCATCACAACTGCTCTAAGGAATGGCCCTTCTGGGTTGCCTGGTCCCCTATCTCCACATCTTTTTGTGGCTGTGCAGCAGCCAGCGTTCCTCTGAATAGATGTTATCATTCTGTCTCTTTAACTAGGACTGAGGTGCTCTCACCCACACCAGAGCTTTTCCCTGCTGCAGGCAGGAGCAGCAAGACCCGGAGCCCCAAGAGGCAGCTGGTGGCTCCAGCAGAATGAGAGTTATAAGAACGCAAAAGGCCCCAGGCCACTGTGTGGAGACCCTAACAGAACAGTTGCAGCGGTCATGAGCAAACAGTGATATCACGGTCACTGGTATAGAGTACACATGGCAGCTGCTGCTGTGGGCAACTCAGGAAACCTTCAATAGCTGTCAAGAAAATTTTATATCCGAACCTCCTGAGACCTGCCAAGAAAAAGAAAGGCATTTGGAAGGCATGGCATCCCAGCTCTGTGTGAGATAGAGGTCAGAGGTGGGATGTTTCCTCCCACTGGGCTGAGGTCTAGGAGGCAAGGCCATTAGCGATAACAGAGCTCACCTCGATCTGGAGCTCCGCGGACACAAAGGGCCAACTGAGTCTTAAGAGAAATAAATTAAGGAACAAGTGTGTACTGTGGTAAGTCATTGAAATTGAACATGGTGGTAAGTCCAGCCCACAAACTGGTCCCTGAGAACTGAGCCCACTGAGCAAGTTTTTAAAATAGATTATTTAAATCAACAAATTCTATGACCTGTGAAATTTGACAAAATCAGAAATAGTTCTTTTTCTAGGCATTCCTCTTTGGCTTTCTGAATCTTCTTTTAGAATTTCTCATGGCAGGTAGGCACTATAATATTTTGGGTCCCAAAGTACTTTTTTAGGAAAGTAAGCTCAAAATATCAACCTGTCAGACATTGCCTAAAGTTATTAGCCTGTCTGGCGGATGCCTTGAGAAGCCAGTTGGAAATTTAGCCAGGTATTTTTTCCTCCTTCTCTATGTATTTCTTGTCTTTACCCAATACGTTTTCCTCAGACCCTGGTTCACAAATGTATAATTAGAGCGGAAAAGGAGGGAAGGAGGTGATGCATGTTCTTTTGCTATTTCCAGCAATGCTTTTCAACTCTGGAATTGAGACAGACAATGTTATATATTGAGGACTTGGAGAGAATATGGAAGAAGGAGAAGGAAGAGGAGAAGAAAGAATAGAGGGGTTCACTGTAAATTATATTTCTAGTTCCCAGGCCCAGAAAGTCACTGAAATGGAAATTCTTGCTCCTATATAATTCATATCTTTTTCTAAGTGGAATCAGGCTTAAGAGAGAAATACTGTGCCTTAAATTTAATTAGAATAAATTAATTCTCTAATGAATCATACCATCAAACATGAAAAACTAAAGGGTACAAAGTATTGATGTGCTGATTAAAAGGAGTGATCATAGGGATGTTAGTGTACAGAAACTAATACTGTGTCTACATACACAGATGGCTTTGAAAGACATCAACCCTTTTGATGATTGGATCACAACCAACCTGTTAGTAACTGCCTGCTGGCTTGACTGAATGTAACTGTTTGGAAATAACCCAGACTCTGCCTAACATCCTCATGTTTGAACTAATTTGCTGGGTGCTACCTTCACTCATCTGCCGGAGCTCAGACAGCGCTCTGGGATGGGTGACAACTGAAAGTTTAAGCTGAACTCAGGAAATTGGTTGGAGGAGAGAGTGAACAGAAACTCCAACAGCTGGGAGAATATCCAACAAGTGCTGCTAATCAAGAGCTAACTCCAACTGAAGAGAGATACTGAACTGAAGCAGTGGAACTCCTAGGCCATTCTAGAAAATTCCATCCTAAAATGTGTCACAGTAACATAGTTTTCCCCAGGCACCAGTGCTCACGATGCAGCTTGGAAAACAGGAAGAAAGAATAAGCAAGACAATCTGATCTCTCCATGTGGGGACTTGGCAAGGTGGGTTTATTATTCAAAAACATGTCAGCACTCTCTTCCGCATGCAATGTCATTTCTATTTTCATAATCCAGAGCTTTCAGGAAGAGCACTCTTGATGTTCTGCTCAGATGACCTTTCATCAGTTCCAGGAGAAGGACAGAGAAGTCCAAGAAGAGCTGGCTGCTTATTCTAAACAACAGGGCTGGCGTTGGAATGACGTAAATACAGACATCCATTTCTAGCATCTCACAATAGTAACAGCTCCAGGGAAAGGCGGGGGGATTGACTCCTTTCTAATTAGCCAGAGAAGCTTTTGATAAGATCCCCAGGAGTTCCTTATCCCAAAATATCAGTTGTCACATGAGCACATGGGCCCTGTAATGCACCCTGGATGAGATGGATGGATGGTGCTAAGTTCTAAATCTCCTATGGGGTTTCCCTTGACAGGCTGCTCTTATGATTTAGGGTACCATCAGTGGCGCTGGTTTGATTCATCACTTGGTGATTCATCTTTCCCAACAAGCTATGGCTCCTGTTTTATAACGCCCTTTCCATTTCTCTCCTTTGAAGAGAGAAGGAAGTGATGAAAGCCAGACTTTGGAACAGAATTCTAGCTTTTTTCTGCCAGAATGAGCCCTCAGTAAGGAGTCTCAAATGGGTCATCAGATTGATTTCAGAAAAGATTATGCATATTGACAAATGATGCTCATTTACAACAAATATGTCACTATTATACTTCACATGTTGGTTGGTACGAGAAGTACCATGAACAGCCATGGCAATATATGAACAAGTGAGTGGATTTTTCTACTGAACACTGTAATTGTTTGAAGTAAATGCATTTGGTTTTATAAAGGAAAATTATATATTGATGTTTAGGTATATGGATTTATTAATATAGTTAATCTTACATTTATGTCACAAAAGTTATCACTGCCCCTCTGAATTTTGTTACATATTATCTGTTTTGGCATAAGTGTGTAAGTCCCTACACTTTTTATTTTTATAATATTTTTAAATAATATTTATTGTGTTTTTACAAAAGAAGCAATTCATGTACATTATAATAAGCTTGGAAAAATTATATTTCAGTCTAATATAAAGAAAAATTACCTATTATATTACTACCTAGGAATAGTCATGGTTCATAACTTGTTGAATTTTATGTTTATACAGAATGTACGACATATTCTCATAAAATACATAAATTAGTATCATCTAATATAAAGGTAACATAATAATATTTTGCCTTTTCTTGTGGATGGCCTTCATCCTTCAGCCCTAAGCAGCCTGTAATGCCTATGTATCTAGTGGGAGTTTATTAGAGAAGGGAGGGAGGGAGAGAGGAAGGGAGGAAGGAAGGAAGGAAGGAAGGAAGGAAGGAAGGAAGGAAGGAAGGAAAGAAAAGAAAGAAAGATTAAGTAATATTCAGCTTCTAGAATTCAAAACTAGGATTTGGCAGCAGAAAATATCTTGCAATCCTAGGCATTTTTTTTAAAGAAAGTTTGTCTAAATCTCTTAATCTCCCTCACGCCAACACATGCCAAGCCAGCTGTTTTTATTAGCCAAACTATAGATCTTTATTTGAGAGGTCCAGATAGAGAGAGGCCTGGGGAAATCCTGCCCTCTGATGCAGATGTGTCAATTTCCCGCTCAGCCAGAAAAAACAGGTTACAGAGATGGATAAAGGGAATAAGGAGAGCAAAGGAGACTGTCTTAGTCCCTTGGGGCTGCTATAACAGAAATACCATAAACTGTGTGGCTTATAAACAACAGAAATTCATTTATCACAGTTTTGGAGGCTGGAAATTTCAAGATGAAGTTACCTGAGGATTCAGTGTCTGGTGAGGGCCCCACTCCCTGGTTCACAGAGGGCCATCTTGTCCCTATGTCCTCACATAGTGGGAGGGGTCAGGGAGCTTTCTGGGGAGCTTTCTGGGCCCTCCTCCATAAGAGCACTAATCCCATTCATGAGGCCTCCCCCTGCCCCCATCATGTCCCAATCAACATCCAGAGGCCCAACTTCCCGATACCATCACATTGGGGATTAGCTTTCAAATGTTCAGTCCGCAGCAGAGGCCACAAGCTTCGTTTCTCATCTAGGACGCTGAAAAAGGGTTGCCTTTGAGGGTTCCCCGGCACCATTTGGGGTGCAGTCATATCTATTTTGCTACAGAGCTTCCATCAGGTAGGAAGGAGACACCACGGTTTGGCTCTTCTGAGCTGTCCTGGTTTCTGAATAGCAGAGACAGAGTAGAGAGCTAGAAGTGCTGCCATGGACGTGGCAGAGCAAGATCAGCCTGCTTCAGAAGCCGGCACAGGTCTCCCAGGACAGCAGGCTGGATGCAGTACAAATGGCAGACGCTCAGAGATCATTTTTTACACAAAGGGTATCAGAGCACTGACTTTTTTGAGCTCACAATATTGATTCGGCTCTAAGTCAATTGAACAATGCCTTCAAAAAATTGTTTCCCACAAAAGGCAAATAGTTGCTAAATTGCCTAGATCCTTAACTTTCCTGGAATATTTTGTTTCAACCTTCAACCATAAATGAAAAACTAGCTAGTTTTAAAAATCCATGCATCTAAACAATTTTTCCTGTAAAAACTGTAGAGATGCTATCCCATCATCTTTTGGCATTTAAAATAGAGTAGAAGTCTGGAGCCAACCTAATTTTTTGTTCTCTTGTGGTAAAACTGATTTTTTTTTTTTCTGACTGGATATTTGCATAATTTTGAATGGCTTATTTTAATTACTGGAATTTTTTTTAAATGACCAGGGTGTGTGTGTGTGTTGATTATAATATCACAAGCTATTTCCACCTTTAAATTCAGCTGGTTTTTCATACTCACATAGATTCCCTCAATATATTTTCAATTTTTACATTTTGTAACCACTTGTTTCTTTCCTCAGTAATCTCTATAATTCTTATTTTATTTTTTACGTTCTCTGAATCTAATTTTTCTTGCTTTTACCTACTAGTTCTTTCCCCCTGAACTCTGAGAATGCTTCTTGCTTCCTACATCACAGTGAATTTTAATCTTCGCACTGTGCATCACTTATACTGATTTCTTTCTTTAACTCTTTTCTCCCTTTTTTTCTCAGCTTGTTAAATATGAATCTTATTCCATAAGACCCTTCCCCTCTTTCATTTCCTTCTTATGGTTTTGCTTCTTATTTCATCAAGGCCATGTCTTTTTGCAACTATTCTGGTCACCAAATTTTTCTAAAAATTTTTTCTCTTTCAGTAAATATTTTCAGAACTGTAATTCTACATAGAGTACACTGAGAGATACTGCCTTTCCTTATTCTGCAGCATGTTTTCCAAATAGCCTATATTAATTTTTGCAATATTTTTTATCTTGAAGACAGAAGAGTAAAAATTAGGTTTTCTCAATAGATTTAGTGTGAATTTCTTTGGATTCTACCCACAAGCCTCATAAGTGCCAGAAGATCCCTTGCTTTGATCTAGCCCTCGGGGAATATTGGTTCGTTTAGCTTTCAGCTCATTTTTTAAGATCTGATATGCATTTATCTAGTCTTAACTTTCTGTCTTGTTCCATCCCTGCAGACTGATCCTACAATACTGAGAAATAATGGAATATATGTTTATTGATGTGGTAAAAAAATAGAGCCAAAGTCTATAATAACTCAAATGCAGTAAATATACAGTTCTAACTCACACAAGAATTTAAAAGTGCCGGAACAACAGGCAACTCCCCCCCATGTGGTAATCTGGGGACCCAGGCTCCTTGTATTTCCATTAACCAGATAAAGGGCAAGAAAGAGAAAAAGGAAGAGGCACCATCTCCAGAATGTCTTGGCCTGAAGCAGGTGCAAATCACATCCACTCACATTTCATAGGAAATAACTCATCCATTACCACATCTAGCTGCAAGGAAACCTGGAAATGCAGTCTAGCTGTGTGACTTTTTTTTTTTTTTTTTAATTGAGAGTAGAACACTCACTTTGGTAAACAAGTCTGCCACATGTTTGAAACTAGAATCACCAGCAGATACTGGTATGTGGATTTTTCCTGCTTTCCCCCTTGTCAGTACTGCTTTTCTTGGTTGCAGAAGACACAACCCTCAGTATTCAACAACTATGACTCCTGCTGGCTCCTTTTCTTCCTGGCTGTTTTGAGTAAGATAGCTCACCCATCCCAGCCTCTTCCACTGGAATATAAACTCTATAACCAAGCCAAGCAGTCTTAGATCATGCTAGAAATTAATCAGAGAAAATGAAAAGAAGAGGAGGAAGTGGCCAAACAAAAACCAATCCATTTTCTTTAATTACTTGGAACGCTCTTAGAATTTCTCTGGCAACACAGGAAAAACAAATCAATCTCACTAAGCTAATACACCTCTAATGCAATAGTTCTCCAAGTGTGGTCCTTGGACCAGCAGCAGCAGCCTCATCTGGGTACTCCCTAGAAAAGCAAGTCTTTCGGCTCCACTGAGTCAGAAACTCCGGGAATGAGGCCTGCAAATCTGTGCTTTAACCAGCCCTTCAGGTGATCCAATTACATACTCAAATGTCAGAGCCACTGCTCCACCAAGCTTGACTACGGCCTATGCCAAGCAAGGCACTCCATGTGTGTCCACTGGTAGCACTTTATTTCAGTTGTAAGCAAAGAGGCATATCTGGAATTCGTCTCACAAAACTACAAGTATAGGATACTAGTAAATCTCAGAGCTCCAGTCCGACTGATTAGGGCAACTTAAAATTAAAGCCTTTGTTAAGCAGGAAGCTTCTGTCACTCGCACACACTGTTGCTTGTTTGTTTTCTTTGACACTGATTATCTACTTCTCTGTGCTCGATCAAAATCACCATCACTGGTGAACACAGAGTCATAAGGTAGCTGAAGTGGGAGGGATCTCAGAGAGATCAAATCCACTCACTCATTTTGTAAACTGGAAAACTGAGGTCCAGGATGAGTAAGTGGACCTTCTAATATCTCACCTCTGGTTGGAGAGAGAGGCAGAACTAGAACCCAAGACTCCCTGTTCTTGACCCAGCCCTCTTTCTGCTAACAGCATCTCAAAAGATCATGTTCGTAAAGCCCTCTGAAACGCATAAAGTGTAAAAGTGGTTACATTATAGTAATACTGAATTAGGTTCAGATAATTTGAATTCCAAATCTTAAAGAGTCAAAGTTAAATGTGTGTGCAAATTTGTTCTCGAAGGCCTGTCCAAATGCAAATAAAAAATAGAATTATAGAACACTTTGGAAAATTGATACTGATGTTAAGAAATGTAATGAAAAAGTATCAGGCAGCAGCCTCTGATATCTTCTCTTTACAGTTTCTTCTAACATGCCTGTGGTATCACAGAAATCTGAGAGAAATTTCCACCAGCTTTAAGGCCAACAGACCTGAACAGAGAAGGGTAACCTGTGTTTCACAAAGAGTAAAACTCGGGCATTGTAAAAGAAGGTGGAGAGCCATTCCGCCCCTCCTCACTATTTCTCCTAACAACAAGAAAAGTTGACAGCACGAATACTGTTGCACATAATGGTAGACACACTGCTTTCTGTTTCCCCTGCCTCAGACACACCCCATCATTCAACAGCTCTTTATAGGTTGCAGCTGCCAAGAACCCACAGGCTGACCAGGTCAGACTTTCAGTTTCTGAACGTAATAAGAGCTACACACTACTCCAGACCTAGAACATTTCAGAGATTGAAGCAAATTAGGTAGCAATGAGATTGTGTCCCAGGTCACCGATAAATGGAATTGGGTGCCCCTGGTTCGGTTTTACTGATGGTCTGCTGCCTTGTGCTGAGCTGGTTCCAATAGGGTTGGAGTGGACATGGCACCCTGATACACCCTTGGGTGGCCTTCTCCCAGGAGAATTTTCTTTCCCGTTTGAGCTTTGGGACATGAAATAGAGCTGAAACAGACTGTCTGCCTTAACTTTGTAACTAGCTAAACTGGGTCTTTGAATTGGGAATCTTTTCTAGCAGCTTTATTGATACATAATTTACACACCATACAGTTTATCCACTTGAAGTGTACAAGTCAATGATTTTTAGGGCATTTACAGATACCTGCAACCATCACCACAGTCAATTTTAGAACATTCTCTTCACCTTGAAAAGAAACTTTGTACCCTTCACCTTCACCCCTCTCTCATCCACCCCTCAGGGCCCTGAGCAACCACTGACTTACTTTTTGCCTCTACAGATTTCCCTGTTCCGGACATTTTATGTGAATAGAATCATATAGTATATGGTCTTTTGGCTTCTTTCACACAACATAATGATTTTGAAGGCCATCTATGCTGTAGTGTTTATCGCTATGTTATTCCTTTTAATGGTTGAGTAATATTCCATTGTTCGGATATGTCACATTGTATTTATTCACTCATCAGCTGATGAATATTAGGCTCTTTGCACCTTTTGGATATAAATTAGGAATATTAGATTTGTTATCTAGTCTGAAGGAAAAGAAATTTTGAATGAAGAAATTCCCTTAATAACTGGCTGCTTTTGCATTGTTTATCACAGTAATTCAACAAAGAGTGAACACCTGCCCCATGCAAAATAAGGTGGAAGCTACTTCGAACTTGTAGTCCTTAAGAATATTCATAACAGTAATATTGAGAAGAATACCTTTTACAAAATCCTTTAATACTCTCTCAGGTAATCTTTATTATTATAAGAATATGCTGTGAACCTTGTGTCATTTGACAAAAGACATAAGCTCTAAGGACTCAGGATTGCCCATCTGCTGAGTAGAAGACAGATTGAAAAATCACTAGTGAATTTCTTCTTAAGATATATTTTTATTTAATTTTGATGGGGCAGAAATCCTTTCAGGAACATTTTTCCACAATAGTTGAGTCTTCTGCAGCCCCAGGTTCTGACCCAGACAAATACATTTCTCCTCTTTGAAATTCCAACAGCTCTTTTTATACTTTTTAAAACATATCACCTTTTGCCTTTTATCATCATATTTGTGTTAAGGGTTATCCTCTTCAGCAGCCATTCATAGCAGAAAGACTGTCTGCTAGCCATAAAGGTCCTGTGGCATTTCCTTTAGTGATGTAGAATGACTTCATCATTAAAACAATGTTTGTGGTTTTCCTATATGACTCCCTTTCTTTGAGTCTGAGCAAGTCCCAACAGAAATGCTGGCCTCATACGTCCATGCTGTATGAATCTGGAACCACTGGAAGCCAGGGTCCTATACAAGGAGAGCCATGTGTTTGCTAAAGGAGAAACGGAGCCATCAGAGATAAGAAATGAGTAAGAGATCAGGAGCCAAAGATATCAGCCAGAGGTGAGAAGAGAAGAGGAGAGGAGAGAGGAGAGGAGAGAGGAGAGGGGAGAGGAGAGGAGAGGAGAGGAGAGGAGAGTCCAATGTGCTCACCACAAGACCTGTGGCTGAATCAAGGCACCTAAGGGCTTATTTGTGTTGTGTTCTTGCTTTCTGGTAAAAGATGTAGTTGTCCAGCTAAAGGGAACAGGACATAATTAAACATACTAAGTTGTCATGGAGTCTAGTTTTTAGATTTCACTTTCTAAGGGCATCATTATTACCATCTTCAGTGTAGAACTGCCACCTTGTAAGCTGAAAACAAATGGAAACAACTTAAATGTCCATAATTGGGACATAATTGGGACAAGTTAAATGATGGCAAGTCCATAAAGCTTCTATTAGTTCTTTAAATAATGGTGAAGGGCTCTACATTTTTCTGGGAAGATGTTCATGATATGGTGTTGCATAAAAAGGTTACAAAACACCATGAATATTATGCCATTCATGTAAAATTCTGTGTGTATACATATGTAGGGGGAATAATTTTATGTCTCTGGGCATAAAGATACCTTAAGTCTCTTAAAAGTATATTTGCCAAAATTGAAAAACTTTCAGGATAAGTGGATTGTTCAGTGGGTTTTTTGTTACTTTTCTTTTAGCTCTTTTTTATATTATTTTGTCACTATCCATACACTTAAAACTTAATAAATGCTTAAAATTCATAAAATAATCCACTTTAAGAAAATACTATTTACGTACTGGGCACTGACCAGTTACTATACATGATTTGTCCCATTAGGAACGTTACAGCAGTTCTTGGCAGTGTAATATTTATCTCTGTTTTCTAAATGAAGCAACTAGGATTTAGAAATAATGTTGAGAAATTGGCCCGAATTCATGGACAAAACCAAAGGCGGGTAGGATCGAGGGTAGGCGTGGGGGCTGGCTGGGGAAAATGGAGACAACTGTACTTGAACAACAATAAAAAAAAAAAAAAATCTAAAAAAAAGAAAAGAAATTGGCCCGAGTTCATGAAGCAACAAAACGGGGACAGCGGTTTATGACCGTCTGACCTGGCAGTTGCACTCGGTCACTCCCCTCTGCTGCTATGAAAAGGCAAAAACCACAGGCCTTGTGCAGCGAGAGCTGTGACCCTCACTGACCTTAATTTCCCATGTTATTTATTCTTCAAAGCCAGATTAAGCAGATCATTACAAACTCAGATTCGGCCTTTGACAAGAAATGCTCAGAACCCCAAAGCTACTCAAAACTGAATTACTCTCCATATACCAATATCAGCCACTGGTTTTAAAACTTGCCTGTAAGCTCTCTGACACTTTGACCGTAGAGCGGTGGTATCTGTACGCCCTTTCCTTGATTCCGGGCTGGCCCTAGCGACTTAGCTAACAGAACACAGTGAAAACGATGCTTCATGACTTCCAAGGCTTCCACCTTGCTCTCTGGGACACTCCCTTTTGAGCCCTGAACCACCTAGGGCCTCCCTGTTTGAGGAAGCTCAGGACAATTAGAGGTGCTCCAGTCCATAGCTCCTGCTGGGAGTCCTGCTGACAGAAGCATCCACCGCCAGACACCTGAGTAAAACCATCTCTGTGACTTCTAGACTTCAGGTGACAAATCACCCCCAGCTATTGAGTCTTCCCAGCTGAGGCCCAGATACCCCGAGCCAGAGGCAAGCCATCCCTGTCTAATTCTTGACCTACAGAATTCATGAGCATAATAAAATGGTTATTTTATGCCACCAAGCTTAAATGGGGTATGGCTCATTATGTGAGCAAGAGTAGCCAGAACAAATCTCAGCTCCAACTCTAGCTCTTTCCTTCCAATAGCTATCCAGTATACTGAATTCTTACCAGTTAGAGTTGAGCCTTGGAGGCTAGACAGGAGTTTATTGATGCTAATTTCTTTTTCCATAAATCTAGGATAAGGTGAAGTCAGGAAGGAGTTTGCCCTGTTGACATCCTGTCTCAACACTAGGTATAGTGCCTGGAGCGTATGAGTAGACTGCTTCCAGTACCTATCACATTATTGAAGCCACCCCAAAGCTCAGTGGCTTAACAGGGGGGATCAACAAATTACAGTCCACAGGCATACCCGGCAGGCCAGCTTCTTTGTAAATAAAGTTTTACGGGAGCACAGCCACCCTCATTTATTCACATATTGTCTACACCTGCCTTCACTCTGCAGCAGCAGAGCTGAATCGTCACAGCAGACTCTAAAGCCTCCCACAAAACCTAAAATACTTACTGACCCTTTACAGGAAAAGTTTGCCAGCCCCTGGCTTAACACAATGACAATTTATAATTTCTCCAAATCCTGTGATTGCCTGAGCTCAGCTGAGCAGATTTTTCTCCCTCTACGTGATCACTAATGAGGCTGCATTCACTAAGAACTTGCTAGTGCTAGGGTGTCCAAGACGGTCAGCTCCCATGTCTGGGCCTCAGTGCTGTCAGCTGGGGCATTCAAACCCCCTCCATGCAGCCTATTGCTCTGGCCTCTCATCATTTATGAGTCCCTCCCAAGTTTCTTTATAGAAACTTCCAAGAGAGAGCAAAAGTAGAAGCTACCAAGCCTCTTCATATCAAGGCCCAGAGCTTACAGCATCAATTCCATTATTTTTTCTTGTTCAGCCCAAGTCCCCAGTCAGTCAACATTAAAAGGGAGAGAATTCTCCACTCCTGGTTGGAAGGGTGGCATAGATGTACAGTGGGCAGAAATGGTTGGTGGCCATCTTCAGAGGCTATTGACTACATGAAGCACACAGTAAAACTTGCTGAATGAGTGCATTAGAGCTCACAAAGGCATAAAAGTCAGAAAGAAAAGTGAGCAAGTGAAAAGTAATGTCTTGCAGTGTATGTCTGAGCTTATCTACATAGAGAGACAAGGTCATGTGCTGTCAGCGCTAAGGGGCCGGTAGAGCTGAAGAAAAGCACAGGTTCTGTGTGAGAGAGAGAGAAATCAGAAACAAGAACATAGCTAATGAAGTCATCTGGGGATCAGAGTCTGCAAGGGTGAGCTGGAAGGGAGATCAGATACCAAGTCTACACTACAGAAAACACCAAACCTCCTCAGAGCAAGTACAAGAATCAGATTTCATGGGTCAATGCCAGACAAGAGTTAGCAGCAACTGATGGGGAGGCAAAGCAATGAACTTTTGTATCTGTACCATCTGGATCAATGTATTGGACAGCCTTCTGTTGTAGGGGTCATGTGTCAGACCAGATGGCTGACCTCAGTGCATATATCTCCTCTGGTTTATGAGTTCTGTCACAACAGCACCAGACAAAAATGATCTGAATGACTCAGTTAAGAGGCTTGGAAGAGCTTGTTACAATCCAAGAAAGGAACGTGGCATTTTCAATAACAGCAAAAAAAGCATAACCTTCCATTGGTATATGGAGGTTGCAAATAACAGAGCCAGCAACTCAGTGGGTAAAATAATTGAAAGAAGATGACTCAAGCCTGGCCAGTGTGGCTCAGTTGGTTGAGCATCGTCCCGCAAAGAAAAGGTTCTATAGTTCAATTCCCAGTCAGGGCATGTGCTCAGGTTGTGGGTTCGGTCCCCAGTCAGGGCAGGTAATGAGAGGCAGCTAATTCATGTTTCTCTCCCTCTCTTTCTCCCTCCATTCCCCTCTCTCTAAAAACAAATAAATAAAATCTTTTAAGAAAAGATGACTCATGTTCATTATTCCCCTTAATCCCGCAAAGAGGTTAAAATTTCCCCCATTACACTCGAGAGAAAACTGAGTCTTGAAGAGATTAAAGAATTCTTCTACATCCATGTAGCTAACATGTAGAATAAGTAGGATTTGGACCCCATTCTGCCTGAGTCAGAAGCAATCACGTTGCTCTCTATGGGTTATAGAAATTGCCATGAAGGAAGAAATAAAAATATGAGGCATCATCTGCCTAGAAAAGTCTGTCTCAAAGCATATCCTGTATAATATTAGTACCTTGAAATGATCCTTGAAAATAATGATCCCTAGGTAAATAAATGTGAGAGCTGTTGCATGATGAAGTCCCCCTTTGAAAGTCACATCAGCATTTGTATATTTAAACAAAAACCTGTCTGAAATCTAAATCCTTTTTCAATGTACTAACCACTAATGTCCCAAAGAATTAGTGTCTGGAAGAACACACTCGGGGAACATTCTACCTAGGAAGACGAAGCAGTGAGAGAGCACTGTTTTTATGAGCTCATTAAATAGGTAACCATTTGAGGACACATTTTTGACATCCACTAGAATTTGGAGTACTCCAGGAAGGTCAACACAGTTTTAAGACAACTAAAAAGAGGATAGTCTTAAGTAAGCTTATTTACCTTCCTGCTATGCCAAATTAAAAAATATAAAGCCATAATTATGTTGTTATTAAAGACTAGACGCTCTGGCCTCCCAAAAGTGGCATCTTGCAGAGAGACTCAGGACACCTTTGACCCAGCTGACCTGCCTGTCACAGCAGGCTGTGCATTCATTGCTCCTGTTCCTAATCTGCAAAGATGCCTGGAAAAGCCTTTTTCTATCTCACCACGTTTACATAATCCCAGTAACTCAGGACTGAGGCCCATTTCTGGTGGAAATGTAAAATGGTGCCGCTGCTACAAAAAACAGTATGGAGCTCCTCTAAAAATAAAAATGGAATTACCATACAATACATTTCTGAGTGGACGCCCAAAAGATTAAAAAGCAGGGTCTCGAAGAGATATGAGTACACCTACTTTCACAGCAGCCTTATTCACAATAGCCAAAAGGCAGAAGCTACCCATTGTCCACCAATGGATGGAAGGAGTAAAAGAAAGTGGTATATAAACAGAATGGAACATTCAGGCTTAATAAGAAAGGAAATTCTGACACATGCCACAATATGGATGAAACTTGAGAACATTATGCTCAGTAAAATAAGCCAGTCACAAAAAGACAGACAACTACTGTATGAGTCCACTTATATGAGGTATGTAGTCACATTCATAGAAACAGAAAATAGAATGGTGGGTACCAGAGGCTGGGGGAAGGGGAGAGAGAAATTTATTGTTTAATGGGTACTGAGTTTCAGTTTGCCAATGCTGAAAGTTCTGGAGATAGATGGTAGCGATGAGTGCACAGTGGGAATGTACTTAGTACTACTGAACAACTTAAAATGGTTAAGGTAGTATATTTTATGTTATGTATATTTTACACAGTAAGAGAGAGAAAGGAAGGAAGAGAGGAAAGAAGAAAGAATTGAGGTGGTGGACAGATAGGGCTTGATTTTGCATCTAACAAAGACGAAGAGGGGTCTTCCTGACACAGAAGCTGAGCACAGAGCCTGCACTCTGCTCTCTCTCCCCTAGCAGGCCCTCTCGCTTGGGGAACTGCTCCTCTCCAAGAGAGGAGGTGGGGTGTCCTAGGCAATCCCAGCTGCAGCTGGTTAATCACCTGTCACCCAATCCTTCATTCACATCAGTCCCGGAGCTAGGATCCCACACGTCTAACTTACTGCTGGCCCTGTGGTCCTCCTCATCCCGAAAAGAGGAGCAGGCGGCAGATTTCAGACTGAACAAAAGAACCAGTTTAAACTACAACAAAGAATTGCTTCAAACCTAATGAAATCAGGTACTGAAAGAAATAGGAAGCCCCGGCTCTTGTTTCTACTTCCTTTTTAGCAGGGAGGATAATGGGGGGGGGGGAACTCATAAGATCTGGCTCTAGAGGGGAACCCAGAATGGTTGTCCTCCACCAGGGGCTGCGTTTGCTTGCCTCTGGGTCCTCGGAGCCTCTTAGACCCCACAAAGTGTATTTTAACCTGTTCATCTTCCCCAGGGCCACTTGTTTGTCACTTCCTTCTCTTCAGACTACACTGGAAGTAAAGAGTATGTCTGAAGCAGTGGCAAGATGAGGGAAATAGTCGCCAGAGCAACAATGCACTGTTGCCTTACCCTTGTGGAACTGGAAGGAAGGAAAGAAAGAAAGAGATAATTTTAATGAAACGGCATTGAAACAAGAACACCCCAGCACTTACTGACAGCACTTCACATTGGCACAACTACTCAGGAAAACATGATGGTGTGCATCAAGGGTAGGGCAAATACATGCACCTTCTAACCCAGTACTGTCAATTGAGGGATTTGTTCTCAATAATAATAATAATAATAATAATAACTTAAGAGAAATATTCATTGAAAAAAGCTAAATGCTGAAATAAAGATTTCAGAATTATGTCCAATATTGGGAAATGTTCAAATAATCTAAATATCTGGTAATAAAGAAGCAGCTTAAATAAGCTATGAGAAATCAGCCTGTTAACATATTATATAGCTACTAAAAACAATTATAAAAAACATATCACATTATAGAAATTTCTTGTTATAGCATTAATTAAGAAATACAGAATTTACACTTATGTGTATACTCTAAGTATATAAATATCTATGCATAGAAACTAACTGGAGCAGAATATAAAACTGAAAATTATTGCCATGGTACAATGGTAGAAATTTTCCTTTATAAAGTATGTTCTTTAAATTTCAAATTAAACATTATTATCAGAATGACTTGAGAGCCAGGAAGCACCTCCAAATTTATTATCAATTTTTGTCATAAAACCCAATTTTTAGAGATTTATAATTCAAATCTTTTAATATATCTGGGTTAGGAAGAGAGACAGAGAAAGACCAAGCAAATACATGCCTTAAAAGACTGATTGCTATTTCAAACACCACATCTACAACTAAGCTAGACATTGCAAGGTAGCACAGAAATATAATAGCATGACATTGGGGAAAACAGTGTGGTGGGTCTTTAATAAATTAAACACAGAATTACCATATAATACAACAATTCCACTCATAGGTGTGTACCTGAAAGAACTGAAAGCAGGCAGTCAAGTGAAAACTTGTACATGTGTGTTCATAGCAACATGATTCACCATAGCCAGAAAGTGGAAACACCCCAATGTCTATCAACTGATGAGTGGATAAACAAAATGTGGTTTATTCATAAAATGGAATATTATTCAGCCATGAAAAAGAATAAAGTAGTGATGCACGGACCAACACAGATCAGCCTTGAAAACATGCTAAGTGAAAGAAGTCAGACATGAAAAACCACATATACTTATAATTCCATTTATATCAAATATCCAAAATAGGTAAATCTAGAGAGTAGGTGGAAATCAGATTAGCAGTTGCCAAGCACTGAAAGAAGAGAGGAATGAAGTGTGACTGCTTAACAGGTATGAGGTGTTCTTTAGGGGTATGAAATACTTTGGAACTAGATAGAAGGTGATAGTTGCACAACATTGCTGATATACTAAATGCCACTACATAATCACTTAAAAATGGCTAAAATGGTGAAAATTATATTATGTGCATTTTACCACAATTTTTAAAAAGTGCAGCACCGGGTCTGTACCCTCATGGAGTTCATGACCCCACAGCCTCCCAGCCAGGCTGAAAGATAAGAGTAATAGCTATGGTTACATCCGCAATGCCCAGATAATTCTTGCCAAATTATATGGACCAGATAAGTACTTGTGGAAAGATACAATGGAGGGGGAAAAGGTGAGAAGGGAAGAAGGAATGGAGGAAGGGGGAAGGAGGGAGGAAGAGAGAGGGGATCCTGGCACTTATGTTTATTGAATTAAGTTCCTTATACAAAATGTACCTTGAAGCCACATATTCCTTCTGAGGTTTCGAGGGTTTATTTCTATCTTCTGCTTAAAGAATGCCCTCATTAAAATCCTAACATGCTGTAGCCATACTCTGCTCCTGGAAGCGCTGGCCACTTGAGTTGAATAGGTAAGTTTCTTTTCCCCAGAGACATGCCAGACAACTGGAAAATGCAACTGTCAGTGCTGGCCCCTGAGGGCTATGAGGGACACATTCTGGAAAGGGATTCATGCTTTTAGACAGCAATACAAAAGTAGAAAGACTACAGGATTGAATAAAATCATTTAAATAAAAATACTTGGCGGAGAGCCTGCGTATTTATAGTTGATGCTGAATAACTACATGTTGAACATTCATTAATATGAAAATCAAGAAAACAGGCTTGTAGATTCATCTAGGCTGAGGTGCATGACTTTAAGCAAATCACTCACCCACTCACTGGCCCTGTTTTGTTCATCCAAAAACGGAGGTTGTTCTTCAAAATGACCTTCAATGTCCTTCTTTAGCCCTTACACATGCCATAACGTATTGGTTAAGAACAGCATCTGTGAAATCTGGTTCCAGCCCTGACTTCTCCCAGACACTCCAGGCTTTCTCTTACTGGCCAAACAGGCATCTCAAAATCAACATGGCCAAATGAAGCTCTGGACTGCCCCACCAGCCTGCTCCTTCTCACTGTTACCTAACAGTGGGCAAAGAATATAATGCCACCGTTGTAAAATCACAGTCGTGTCCTTATGATTAAACACGGTCATACATGTGTGTGCCTGTGCATGCATCCATGCATAGGGAAAAAAAATCAGAAACCTACAAATTAGCCTGTTAATTGTGGTATATAAATCAGAGTCCAGTTAGGAATAAGAAGTCGCAAAGTTATTTCAACACAGACACTTTAATCAAAAGAAATTGTTAACTGAGTAGAGAGTTGTAAACTAGGTAACCAGAAGTTATTACAAGGTAGGAACTACAGGAAGCAGCTACCACCTCTAGGGCTGGAGGAATAAAGAGAAGAAACTGCAATTACTGAAATTTAGAGAACTTTGAGGAGAAGCCATGGGTCCCTGAACCTCTGAGGAGGCAGAATGGCTGATTGATGCTGGTGGCTATAATGGGAAATGATGGCGCTTGTCTGCAAAAGCAGAGAATTATTTACAGGAGAAACTGCAAACTGGATTCAGCTACTACTACAGGAAGAAAGCAGTACTGCTGGGGTGGCCCTAACAAGAACAGAAAGACCACAAGAAACAAACAAGAAGTCTTCCCTCCGTAGGAAGTTGCAAGTCTCTACTTCCTGCTTCCATTTGCAGTCTCCCTCTAGCCCACCTTTGGCAGAACCTAAAAAAGCCAAATGTGATTTTCAGAGCTTCTGCTCCAGGATTACAAAGCAGACTAAATACTGGCGTCAATGACTTCATGAGTCAGAATTTGGTGGTGAAGTGTCTTCCTGAGTTCACATTGGCCAGGCTTTGACAATCAAGGCTAATGCTTTTGCAAACTCTCTGAGATGTAATGAGCAATTATCTTCAATGATGCAAATGCCTCTGAATCCATGGACCATTGTTTAGAAGCAAGGTGGGGCTGGAAGCTAGTAATTCAATTAGGAGAGGTAGCACTTCTCAACTCAAAACAGCATATATTTACATTTATGTGAAGCAGGAAGAGTCTTTTATGTTCAATTTTTATCAAGCTGTGAAATGAGGTTTTAGCTGTGGGTATCTCATTGATGCCAGCGGTGCTCAGGAGGCTCTGTCTCTCCAGTGTCTTTAAGATTATACCCCTGCAGAATCCCCCATAGGCAAGATCACACAGCCAAAATGAGACAGAAATTTTTTCCTTAAAAGTTGCCAGAAAAGTTTTGCTTTCCTCACAGTTTTTTTTTTTTTTTTTTTTTCAGTTTCACGCATCTTATTATCTCAGAAAGTCCCATTCAGTGTCAGTATCAGTTGCTCACCAAAAGCATTTCTAAATCAATAAAATTTTCAGGGCAGCCAAGCTGCCTTTTTTAGTACTAAGAGCTGATGGACTTAGTGTGTGTGTGTGTGTGTGAGAGAGAGAGAGAGAGAGAGAGAGAGAGAGAGAGAGAGAATAAAGAAAGTTTATAGTTTTGCCTCTCCAAGATACCTGAAAAAGACATCTGGGACTTAAAAAAAAATAGAACAGCTCTTACAAATTTCCCTTAAAGCAAAGAAGCTGATATGCACCATAATAATCAATATATGAATCAGCCTTGTGTTTTAGTCCAGAGTTATATCCATTTGCTTTTTTGGAAAGTAGGATCTTAGAAAATCTAGTGTAATCCACACTACCAAATACAGAACCAATAAAGAATGAAAAATGGCCGGAGTAGAAAGAGTTCTGTTGGTTTTTCCAGAGACACCCTCTTGGCCTAAGCTTTGTAAACTGATATCCAGAGAAGTAAAAAAAAAAAGAAAAAAGAAAAAGAAACCTTACCTAGATTCATACAGCTGCTAAGAGGCTGAGGTAGGCCTAGAACCCAGGTCTCCTAGTTCCCTGGTCAGTGTTCTACCCATCAACCCACAATGCTTTTCCATATCAGTGGAAGTATATGTAAGTGGATAGAGAACATAAAATGTTCACCAGGAATCCCCTTGGAATCAGTAAGCCATGTGTTAGGAATAAATAGTTGGTGATCAATCCAGAAGAGAGTTTAAAACCCAAAATGTTAGTTAAGGAATTAGAGATAGTTTCTCAAATGTCCTCAAAAGATGAGTCCTGTTCAAGAGGGATTTTCTAACTTCCTTCTTGAGTATATAGGAATGCAGTTCATGGTTAGGAACTGTGGTAAAATAGCTCTTCTTTACTGAGAAGCCAGAAAAGTAAAATTCAGATTAGAGGGTCATAGTCCTGGGGAAAGGGAAAGGAACTAATAAAATTGCATTATTTGGGGTGGCAGCTTTGCCAGAGATGAACTTTGGAGACAAAGAATGTCTAAGACTGATTCTAAGGTAATTGGCTGCATTGCATGTAATTTCAACTCCTATGTTAGTTAGGACGATGTTAGCTGGTGAAACAGGTAAACCCCTAAAGTTCGGTCCTGGACACAATTTCTCACTTAGGTAAAATTCTGTTCTCCACATGGTTCATTCAGGGACTCGGGCTGCTTCTACCTTGTTGGCCTGACACCCCCTAAGGCCTGTAAGGTTTTTGCTTCCAGCTGGTGGAAAGTGAACAAGCCAGTGGAGAAGGCACACCCACTTCTTAAAAACTCATGCTTGGAAATGATACACATCACTTCTACCCTCACTCTGTTGGCAAAAACAAGCTTCATGGCACCTCCTGCATGCAAAGGAGCATGTAAAGATCAGGTCGCGTGTAAGATCTGCCAGCTATGAAAAGGAGACCAAGTTTTGGTGTATAGCTAAATATCTTCACATACCCTCCCTGCAAAATCTTCACTGAAGTCCATCTTGCTTCTTAAACCCCTGAGAAGTTGGATCCTTTGGAGAGAATTTGAAGTTCTATGACCAGAGTAGGGGTGGGAAGTTCAGTCTGTCCAAGGGACCAAGCAAAAAAGCTATAGCTAACATCTGGCTTACACATATGTGCAGAGCACACCCATTGGGCACATCTGTGTGCACATGTTTGTAGCAGTTCTTCCAGATGAGCTCAAACTGGAATGCAGAGCGTGGCAGTTTCTGGAACTGACTCACTGGACCACCATTCCAGGCTTTCACATCCATGGGTTGCCATGTGGCTGTGTAGGGAATTCAATACATAATTTTGACAGAAGGAAAGAGAAACTTTGTTCAAGTTCTCCTATAAAGTGGGTGGAAAGGAGAACAATGAAGAGGATGATATGGGAACTGGCCTTACCAGGCTATGTGGACAAGTTTTTAACACCTAGAAAGTAAGGACATAAGGCCAGCGCTGAAGATGCTGTTTCCATTAAGGTTGTGTTTTGCAGCCATATCGAAGGATTGCACTTCCTGGACCCTTTTAGTTTAAGCGGAGCCATGTGACTAGTTTTGGCCAGTGAACTGAGAGTAGAAGTTATACATGTCAATGTCAGGCTAAGCATTTAATTCCTGGTGAAGACTCTCCCAGGGCCTCTTTCCTTCCACCACAGCAACCTGCAATATTCAAATGGTAGCTACTTCATCAGCACGGGCCCTTGCCTGATTACAATGAACAATTCACCACTACTGATCTGTAAAGGAAATGTAGTGAGGGAGCAATTAAGCTTTGTTGTTCGAGCCTCTAGAATCAGGGGTTGCTTGTTATTACAACATAAACTAACCTAACTCGACCAGTACAAACATCCTTGTGAGAATGTAGGGTAAAAATGTGCTGTTTTCAAAGCAGGAAGCGTAGTACAACACAGAGTAGATAAAGAGCATTCTCCCCATTTTCATATCAGAGCGCAGCAACAGCAGCAACTCTGCAGCAGCAACAAATCAGGAGCAGAGTCCACTATTCCTAGCAGGGTGGGAGGGAAATCATATCTTTGAGAATCAAGAAACAGGTAAAACAACCATCTTTGGACAGGATAGTATGACTACTGCTAATTGATTGCATTGCCTAAGATAGCTCTACAGCTGTTACCAGCATGAATTCTAATGAATCCTTATCTGTTTTACTTGTTTCTAGAAACAAAGGCCCAGAAGAGGGAATCCAATTGGCTGAGCAGGGGCCACGTGCCACAGCATGGTCACCAAGGGGCCAAGATAGAGGGTCTCCAATTTCTGTAGACACTGCATTCCAATCCTCCAACATCACACGCAGTGAGAGAGTTCTCCAAGACAGGAAATGGAGCTACATAGTAGAAAGCAAAAATAAAGATGAAAAATAACTCTACAAAGGGATAACATAGGTTTGCTTTGACCTTGGCCATGACCCCTCCCATCCTGCTCTATTTTTTCACAGTTGGAACTCTCAGCTTTAGATTCTCCTACCAAGGGTTTTTCTACAACGGCCTCTGTGACTGAAAGGAGAATTCTGTATTCACAACTCACTGAGGTAACAACACAGAAGATCTTTTGACCAAGGGTTTCACGACTCACCTTAAAGAAAGCTTTGTGAAATGCCGAGTTGGCTACAACTATGCCAACAGGTAAATGCCTTCTTGCTATGAGGTAGGTGTTCTGTGCATCATTCCCCCTCAGTGCCTCCAATTGCAGGCCAAGCAACTTTAAATAAGTCAACTTTCTAAGATTTGGAATTTTTCACCTGTAAAAAGAGGTTAACAATCCCTGTCTTGTAGGGTTATTATGAGAAGTAAATGAAATAATGTGAGAAAGTATCTGGCAAAGTGCCTGGTACATAGGAGTATCTCAAATATGATAGTTCATTTATACTCTCTAAAATTTTATAAGCTAGTGAGAAAGACCAGACACATCCTATCTGTGAGCTGAAAAGCAGTCTTAAAATCATGCTATCCAGGAGTTTTAAAAATGGATTCACCTGCACAATTCCCTTTTCCCTTAGCAAATACATAGAAACCCAAAACATAAAACAAATAAGGCCAAACTGTACTGGCTGAGGTGATGAGGGAGCAGGAGCCTGGCCTGCTGAAATGATGCATGTCTCTTTATACCCTTCTTCCTGTGTCCACACAGCAGCCCTCCTGTCCCTCCACAGAACTAGAGGGCTCCATGAAAACAGATAGAAAACCACGATCTACTCCAAACACATTCTACAGATGAGGAAAATGAAGTTTAGAGAAGTAATTTTCTCAAAGGTTCCAGAAGTTTCTCCCCTGTTGAAAGTCAGTCAGCCTGATATTTAACAGCTCATCAGGAGGATAACTGGAAAGGCAACAAAGCAAGTATAAGAAATTGCTAATGGTAGAATCAAAGTGGTCAGTATACAGGTGTTCATTGTAAAATTTTTTAATTTGGCAGAAATTGAACTATCAGAGAATATTGGGGGAATATTACCTGGGGAAGTCTAACCCTTCATGGAAAAGGGGCCAATCAGTTTTCTAGAAAGTAAAATTGTCTCGGGCTTACAGTTTATTAGCTTAAAGCTGTTTAAATATTTATGTTGCTAAACTATGTGGTCCTCCTAAATTATGTGGGATAGAGTCAAGATTTTCCCTTCTCAGGGCACCCAAGGAGAGAGTAGAGCGTGCGTTGGCTATGGATTCTCTTGGAAGCCAAAACTACCAAAAGAATTGTGAAAACACCTTTAAAAGAGTCAGTTTGCAGAAGAAATCACATGAGCATTTAGAAAAGCTGCAATTCCCTGGAAAAAAAAAAGAACCACTGTAGGATCTATAAACAGTATTTTTATTTGAAGAACAAGGAAAAAATTTATGGATTTCTGTTGATAATTTCTATCTGAAGTGTAATCTTTCCACACACATACACATAGCAGATGCACAAATGGACACAACTCCAGGAGATGGTGGGGAGAGACCAAGGGCAGAGACCCGGGTTGAAAGGTCAAGCTGGGAGTGGAGAAAAGAACAATGCAACAATGAAGAAAGAAACCAGGAATGCTCAAAAGCAAATTCTTTCCCTGTCCAAACAACGGATTTCAACAAACAGCTCTCCATTTTTTCAAGGGGGAAAATGTAATGGCCCTAAAAATAGATCAAGATTATCCAAACTCTGACTAACAGGAGTCTCTGGAGGAATAGGAAAGGTAAGTAACCTTGAAATTATAATTAAGGAAATAATTGGGAAAACATTTCCCAGATCTATAAAGAGACCTCGGCAGACAAATGATTGGAATTCTCAGGATTCTGGCCAGAAATGTCCCTAAAAGGAAAGGCCCAAAGCGTGTAATTACAAACAGGGTAAAGAGAAGGACACAGAAAGAAAACAGGATGCCAAGAATAAAGAATAATTAATTGAAAAGAGAGTTAAGGGAATAAGCAAGCAGTGCAGAGGGAAGGAACTAGGTTTTGGAGTCAGCAGACTTCAGTCGGTGTCTGGCTCTGCCACTTTGCAGCCCTGTGGCTTATTTATTACTTTACCTCATGTATAAAATGGGGCAATTCTACCTGCTCCCCATAGTAGTTATGGGGATTGAGTGAGATAACCTACATTGGTAGTTTTCAAACATAGTCGGGTACTCCATGAGGAGCTGAAGCTCTGAAAGGAACTCAGGACAGGGATGCTTCTCTGCCTAGCTCTCGCCCTTCCACTCAGTCAAGTCACTACAGTTATATCAGTTTTGCATGCTGATGTTCTTCATAACACTTTGTTTGCGGAGAATGTTCTATAGCAGAGAAACAGTTTGAAACCATTAACCAGAATGAGAGTATTTCAAAAGCTAGATCATGCAAACCTAATGTATTAGGACCCATTTATTCATACACTCATCAAATATAGACTGTGGCTAGGGCTGTTCTAAGCACTAAAGACATAGCGATGAGCAAAATAATGAGGCAGACAGACAGTAAATATGTAAACTAATAAACACATAACATGTCAATTGTTCCAAAGAAAAATAAAATGAGGTGAAAGGATTGGGTGATTGGTGGTATTTTAACAGGGCAGTTAGTAAAGACTTTGCTGATGGATGTTTGCAGAGGTCTAAAGGGTGGGGCTGAGCCATGCAGGCATCTGGTGGCAGAACTGTCCAAGCACAGAGAAAAGGAAGGATAAACGAGATATGGAGGAGGAGCCATGGGCAAGATCACACAGGGCCTTGCCAGCCTTGAAGAGGACCTTGTATTTCTTTCTGAGGGAGAGAGGGAGCTATTGGGAGAATGGGTGGAACGGAGGAGGAACACGATCCAATTTGCATTTTAGATGAATCATTCGAGCTGCTGGGGGGAGAATAGACTGCATCAACTCAACAGTGGAAATAAGAAAGCACTTAAGATGTGATGGTAGAGACAGAAGTAGATGCAGTTGTGGTGAGCAGTGCAGGGATTCTACATGTGTTTCAAAATTAAAGAGGCAGGACTTGTTGATGAATTGAGTATGACGTGAGAATAAGCACAAATGGAGAAGGGGTCCAGGGCCTGCTGTCATCACTTACCAAAGACTACTTTAGAAGTAAAAATTTTAACCCATTGCACCTGATCAACATAAAAGGATGAAAGTTACCTAAAATAAGTAATTTAAATATTGTACCATGTTATTTTGCCATGAGAACTTGAACGGATAAGAGGTGAAGAAGAAAAAAATAAGGTATAGCTTCCAAGATACAAAAGTATACCAAAATGTAGGGATTAGAAAAAGAAAAGTAAGTCCAGAACATCTCTCATCCAGTCTAAAATTAGAGTTAAAAAAAAGTTATTGATTCAAATATATCACGATTAGGAAAAAAACCTACAGAATTTGATTTAGTTAAGTAGGTTTAATTATGAAACAATATTAGTTTGGTAGAAAAATTTTCCTTGTCATTGCATTTAAATAGAAATAGAAAAGCTCAAAGTATTAAACAAAAATAATATTTATGATGACAGAAAACAAAGAATATTAAATAGAAAAGAAGACAGGTTGAGGGAGAAAAGGATAAATACAACGATTATAACATTAAGTAATAATCAGCTGTATTCAGCTTCTAGTTTTAAATATCATCTACTTAGCAGCCTGGAAATGTCCTTTCCTAACTTTTAATTAAAATGCCTTTCAAAACACAGAAAAAAATAAACTCATAACTCAATGAAAAACTAGGACCAATAGTCAATGCCTTTCTAGATAGAAATGGGGGAGACTTCATCCATAAAGCAACTGAACTAGAAGGAATAACACAACTGACCACTCACTTGGGCTGAAAGCAGACCCATATCATTCCTCATTTTCCCATATTTGCTTTGCAGTTCAAGGCATGTATCATCAGAAGCCAGGGCTACATCCCCTCTCCTGCAAGAATGCTGATTTTTGAGGCCATCAGAGTACAATTCCTCTTCCTCCAAACTCCACCTCTCCTGGTCCAAATCAGGGGCACTTTTCAACATTTAGCCACAACCTGCCACTCCCAGAAAATAACTGGTTTCAGCAGGTGGGCTGGGCTGGTGGGAGTTCAGGAGTATAATCCACACTGGGAGGTAAAGTCCTGGGGAAGGAGGTACATAGCAAGAGCTCTTGAAGAGCTATTGGAACAGTATATTCTAGGAGCTGTAGGTAGGGTTCCACGTCCCACACATGTTAGAACATTAGGTTGTGGGAATGAAAGGTCCTATCTTGGCTAGCAGAACCTCCCTGGAATAAACTTGCTATACATCAGAGAGTGGTCTTGGGAGCTGCATTCAGTGAATTTTTGAGAAGGGAGTTTGACCCAGTGCATAAGTGAACCCAGTAGGCAATGCACATATCCAACCATCAGCAAGAACCATGGCTAAATGTTGGGAACCACCCTGCCGAGTTTCAGGTGATGTAAACCCCCATGGCTAAGGCTGAGTGAGCGACCTTTGGACCATAAGCCACTAAGGAGACAAGGTTTATCTCCCTGGCAGGAACGCCGCTTCTGCTTCATCCATAACTGGTCCCTAATGCTTAATCGGTTAGCCAATGACAGGTAAGATTCCCCAAGGGGGTAATGACCTAAGCTAAGCACAATCACATGGAGGCCGCAGGGAAGGACTTGGGGGGCTATAGCAAAAGGGGGTGATGGACCCTCAGCTATGACATAGCCTGAGTCCTCATTCTGTCTGCAAGGAGCCTCGTAATCTCTTGGCTGCCTTGCCTGACTTAAACCTGAGACTATGCCTTAAGCCTGAAACAATGCTGGTGGTAAGTAACGCCCTATGCTGGAAAGGGTGGGTTCCCTGGGGCGCTCAGGCCTAAGAAAGAATATGTAAAATCCTGTGAAACAAGCTTTGTTTAGAATGCTCTCAATTAAATAAGGGTGAAGCAAGAAGTGAGTTTTTTCCTCAAGGTTTTATTGCTCTTTAGCTATCTGACCCTGACTCAGAATAGGCCCTCAAAGTTTTTTGTACGTTATCTATTGTTTGATCCTTACTGCCTGACAATGATTAATGAGCCTGTATTCCTGTGCAAAACGAACCCAATAAAAGCCCCTTGAGGAAAAGGTTCTTGGCCCTTCTCCTTTGAGAGATCCGCCACCTTTCCTCCCCAAGCAGATCATGTCTTGGCAGACTTATTCTCATCCGTGGCGGCCGGGGGGTGGGGGGCGGCCCTGTGGGTGGAGCACCCCCCCCCCACAGCTATACAAACCTCTCTTCTGTCAAGGATAAGTAAAGAGACACCACCATCCAATAAACAAACAAACAAACAAATAATAGAACACCTAGTGAAACAAAAAAACAGAACAAATGGGAAAGAATACCACTGTCTGGACTAAAAGAAGAAGCAAATCACTGAAATAAAAAATAAAATTTTAGAAAATTATTCTCAATAGGTCACATCTGACCTCCATAACCTAAGGGTAGAAAGCTCAAAGAAGAAAACAGACTAAAAATAAAACCACAACAAAATAAAAAGGGAAATAAATGAGATAAGGAAAAGTCGCTGAGAAAGAGAAAGTGTCATTGGGCAAGGAGCCTCCATGCTACCAGTCTAGGTTCCAAAAGTTACCAGAAGCCACGCCAAAGCACCAGAGGGCCACTGACACACATAATAAATATTAGAATACACTGCTCTTCATGTAAAAAATCCTCTATCAGTAAATTATATATTTTGATATTTTTCTCTGATACTCTAATAATCTCATTATAATCTATCATATTAAAAATTGTTAATAATCAGCACCACATTTCTGATAAAGTGGACAAAGTTGGGGAAATGGAAACATATGCACCACAAAAATAAAGTCAATTAGATCATATGGAATGTTAGAGATGGACTGTTTGTGTCCCCCCAACATCCGTGTGTTGATAACTAATCCCCAACATGACAGTATTTGAAGACAGGGCCTTCTGTGGGTGATTAGATCATGAGGGCAAAGCCACCATGAACGGGATTAGTGTCCTTTTCACAGACCTCCATCATGTGACGTGAGAGTAAGAAGACAGCCATGTCAGAACTAGAAAGTGGCCTCTCACCAGACATCAAATTTGCCTCAATTTTGGACTTCCTAGCATCCAGAACAGTGAGAGATAAACTCCTCTTGTTCATAAGCCACCTAGTTTCTGGTGTTTGGGGGTATGGTATTTTGGTATGGTACTATTCATCAGCCCAAAATGTTTTAAAACATGGAGGTTACTGCATGACTCTGGCCTTATTAGAGTTATGCCCTAAAGAGTTAAGTTAATGAGACTTTCAGTCAAGATGGAAGTGTAGGGAAATATGCTTCACCTCCTCACACAACTACAGAAAAAATTACAACCAGAACTCAAAACAACACCCAGAACTACCAGAAAATTGAGCTGTATGGAAATCAGACAACAAGGCTTTAAAGAAATCACATTCAACCAGACGGGTAGGAGGGATAGATATGTGGAGGGGGCAGAGACCCAGTGTGGTGCAGAGAGGCAGTGGAATGGGCAGTCCCACATTCATGTGTGGTGGATAAGAATAGGAGAGATACCTCCAGGAGTGGAGGATCCCAGGCCCAGGCCAGACCACACAGCCCATGTTCCAGTGCCAGGATAAAAAATCCCCAGAACTTCTGGCTGTAAAAACTTGTGGGGGTTGGGGTAGAAGAAGGAACTGCTGGATTTTCAGGAGACTTCATTTAAAGGGCTCACACAGACTTAGAACTTACACAGACCCACCCTCTCTGGGATTCAGCACTAGGACAACACTTGGAAGAACATCACATCCAGTGACTAAGTGAAAGTGACTGGAAACAAATTGAGTGTCAGACAAAACTCCAAAGGCCAGGTAGCTACTTGGCCCCTCTCTGAGCCCTTCTCCCACACAGAGCCACAAAGCAGTGAAGCAGGGTGCCCTACCCTGGCAAATACCTAAGGTTCTGCCCCACACAATTTATAGGTGCCTTTCCTACAATGGGCCACCCTACTAAGACAGGGAGTCAAAGCAACTCTATCAAATACACAGAAACAAACACAGGAAGGATGCCAAATTAAGCAGACAACAAAATATGGCCCAAATGAAAGAATAGAACAAAACCCCAGAAAAAGAATTAAGTGAAATGGAGATAACCAATCTAACAGATGCAGAGTTCAAAACACTGGTTATTGGGATATTCAAAGAACTCATTGAGTACAACAATAGCATAAAAAAGGTTCAGGCAGAAATGAAGTTTACATTAATTGCAAGAAAAATCTACAGGGAGCCAACAATGGAGGGGATGATGCCAAGATTCAAATCAATAATTTGGAACATAAGGAAGAAATAAGCATTCAATCAGAATAGCAAGAAGAAAAATGAATTTAAAAAAGGCTAGACTTCCAGCCAAGATGGAGACATAGGTAGACTCATTGTGCCTCCTTGCACAACCAAAATAAGGACAACAACAATTTAGAAACCAAAAACAACTGGTACTGACAGAAAATTGAACTGTATGGAAGTCCGACAACCAAGGAGTTAAAGACTCACTCATCCAGACCGGTAGGAGGGGCAGAGTCAGGTGGCCGGGCAGAGAGGGCTCGAGGAAAAGCCCTGCCTGGGTGTGCAAGGTGGTAGGGGGTGGACCCAGCAAGACGGCAGATTGTGAAGGGGCACAGTGCACAAGGCGGCTGGCGGACTGGCAGTCCCAGATTCGTGCAGAGATAAACCAGGCGAAACTGGGGAGTGAAACAGACCCCGAAACCCAGGGTCCCAGCTCGGGGAAATAAAGCCTCAAAATACCAATTGAAAACACCTATGGGGGTTAAGGTGTTGGGAGAAACTCCCAGCCTCACTTAAGAGTTTATTGGAGAGACCCACAGGGTCCTAGAATATACACAAACCCACCCACATGGGACTCAGCATCAGAAGGGCCCGATTTGCTTGGAGGAAGCAGGGGAAGTGACTGAAACC
>PVKU01001457.1:187446-300159 GCA_004027475.1 Anoura caudifer
AAAAAAAAAAAAAAAAAAAAAAAAAAAAAAAAAAAAAAAAAAAAAAAAAAAAAAAAAAAAAAAAAAAAAAAAAAAAAAAAAAAAAGGCCCAAATGAAAGAATGGGTCAAAGTTCCAGAAAAAATACAACTAAGTGACGAAGAGATAGCCAACCTATCAGATGCACAGTTCAAAACACTTGTAATCGGGATGCTCACAGAATAGGTTGAATTTGGTTGGAAATTAGGTGGAAAAATGAAGGCTACGCTAAACAAAATAAAGGAAAATGTACAGGGGACCAATAGTGATGGGAAAAAAACTGGGACTCAAATCAATGAAGTGGACCAGAAGGAAGAAAGAAACATCCAATCAGATAAGAATGAAGGAACAAGAATTCAAAACAATGAGGAGAGGCTTAGGAACTTCCAGGACGTCTTTAAATATTCCAACATCCAAATTTTATGGGTACCAGAAGGAGAAGAGGAAGAGTAACAAGTGGAAAAGTTATTTGAACAAATAATAAAGGAGAACTTCCCCAATCTGGCAACGGAAAGAGACTTCCAGGAAGTCCAGGAAGCCCAGAGAGTCCTGAAGAAGTTGGATCCAAGGAAGAACACACCAAGTCACATCATAATTACATTAGCCAAGATTAAAATTAAGGAGAGAATTCTAGAAGCAGCAAGGGATAAGGGGACAATCACCTACAAAGGAAGTCCTATCAGACTGTCAGCTGGTTTCTCAAAAGAGACCTTCCAGGCAAGAAGGGGCTGGAAAGAAGCATTCCAAGTCATGAAAGGCAAGGACCTACATCCAAGATTGCTCTATCCAGCAAAGCTATCATTTAGAATGGAAGGGCAGATAAAGTGCTTCCCAGTTAGAGTCAAGTTAAAGGAGTTTATCATCACCAAGCCCTTATTATATGAAATGTTAAAGGGACTTATCTAAGAAAAAGAAAATAAAAAATATGAACAGTTAAAAAAATTAAAAAGATAGGCTAGCATAAGGAGCCTCTGGGACATCTCCAAACATACCAATACCCAAATCATAGGGATGCTAGAAGGAAAAGAAGAAGAGCAAGAAATTGAAAACTTATTTGAAAAATTAAAGAAAAAAACTTCTCTAATTTGGTGAAGGAAATAGACATACAAGTCCAGGAAACACAGGGAGTCCCAAACAACTTGGACCCAAAGAGGACCACACCAAGACACATCATAATTAAAATGCCGAAGTTTAAATATAAAGAGGGAATCTTAAAAACAGCAAGAGAAAAGCAGAGAGTAACCTACAAAGGATTTCCCATAAGACTGTAAGCTGATTTCTCAAAAGAAACTTTACAAGCAAGAAGGCACTGGCAAGAAGTATTCAAAATCATGAAAGGCAAGGGCCTACAACTATGGTTACTCTATCTAACAAAGCTATCATTTAGAATTGAATGGCGGAAAAAGTACTTCTCAGACAAGGTAAAATGAAAGGAGTTCATCATCTCCAACCCATTATTACATGAAATGTTAAAGGGACTCATTAAACAAAAAGAAGAAGATCAAAACTATGAACAGAAGATGATAACAAATTCACAACTATCAACAGCTGAATATAAGAAACAAACTAAGCAAACAAACAGAAAGGAACAGAATCATAGATACAGAGATCATTTAGAGGGTTATCAGCTGGGAGGGGGAATGGGAGAAATGGGGGAAAAGGTGCATAATCGATAGGCACAAAATAGACAGGGAGACGCTAAGAATAGTATAGGAGATGGAGAAGCCAAAGAATTTACATGCACAACCCATGGACATGAACTAAGGTGGGAGGATTGCTTGGAGGGAAGAGGGGATACTGGGCAGAGGGGTGCAAAGGGGGAAAAATTGGGACGACTATAGTAGCATGATCAATAAAATATGTTAAAAGAAAAAAAGAGTTAAGTTAATGACACTTTCCCAAATTCAGAGAAATGTTTAGGTCCATTTAAGACCATTAGGATCAGCAACTGCTTTGATTTGAATACATGTGCATTTGTCTTCCTCTTGTTCAAAGTAACTCCCTCTGCTCTCAATGCTTGCCCATCACATTGGTTGAAGATGTAACAATCGTCCATGACTTCATCGTGCTCAAGATGTTTTTATATCCATTATGTCATTAGAGCTTTGCAGCAAGCCAGAGAAGAAGTAGATCAGGTGTCCACCTGTGTCCACGCTGAAGAGGTAAGTAGCAGAAGGAAAGAGAGCTCTGTGACTCTCCAGGATGTGAAAGGGAAAGGATGGCAGGTTCACATCTCATATCATAACACTTTTCTGCCCTTGCAGCCACTGTTAAACCTCAGGACACAGTGTTGGACTCTAGCACCTAGTCATGGAAACCTGAGAGAAAAGGCATAGCAAGGACTTCCTCACAAGGGCCTTCCTAAAAAACTTCTAGAATGACAAGTGCCAAGACTCTTAAAAACAAATAAATAAAAATATAAGAGATATTAGTGACTATGGGGAAGGAAGGCATGCAAGGGACATGGGAGTGTGGTTCTGGGTTATTGGTTTGCTCTATTTCTTGGCCTGGGTGCTGGAAAATAATGGATATGTTCAAATTGTGACAGTTCATTGCACTGCGTACCCTTATGATTTGTGCACTTTTCTGTATCAAGGTCATTGGGTCCAATAAAAATGGAAAATTTTTAAAGGCATAGATATCTTTCTAATTCCATGCTTGCCTTATTTCTTTTTGTTTCTAGGTGTTTTGCATTTTTTCTCTCCTCTCCTAGGGTGAATCACCCTACTTGTTAAAATTGTACTATAGCAAATGTTGGTAAATGATGTGCCCTGTGGCGGTGATTAAGTCAAATCAAACACATTTGTCATTGAAGAGATGGCCTCCAGCTGTTTATCTGGGAAATATAATTGAATACTAATGGGATAAACACTATAAGTTGCCAGTTTTATTTTCACTAAAGGTATGGACTAAAATATGAGAGGGTAAATTTCTCTAAGTTTAAAATACAAATAGAATTTTAAAAATACACTGTCCATCTTCCAAAGAATTTAACACAGGTAATTTTATTATCTCTTCATTTTACTCCTACCAAAGATGAACAACAGAAAATATTCTTATTTACATAGTACTATTGGTACTTTATTTTAACCTCAGCCTTACTGTTCTTTCTACTAACGTAAGAATTTATCCATGCATTTCACATTGCATTCTGCTCAATTTGCACTTCCCAGAAATGCTAATTATATCCCTGCCCTTGAGCCATAGTCACTATAAATAGCAGTTATCAAGATTTGGACAAAAGTGAAAATGAGCTCTGAAAATTTGTGTTAAATGACTGAAATAGTAGATATGTGGTGTAAAAAGCTATGATATTGCAAATGGAAGTGAAAAGTTTGAATAAAATTGTCTCACTAAAAAAAAAATCCCTGATGACATTCTATAATACTTAGAAATATCCTAAGCGCTCTCAAATCATGAACTCAAGTCCCACTCTGAGGGCACCTGCTGTCTCAGAGAGATGAAACACACTCCAAACACACCAGTAAACACATAAAGGCACTAAGTACAGCTCCGTTTTATCAAAGGAGCTTTTATCAAAGCGTCGTTTGATTATTTGGTCTACCAAGTTGCAAAGGTATAAAGTTCAGCTTCCACTGTTCCTTTTTTTTTTTTGGTGAAATCACTGACAAATTTGAACACTTAAGCAACCCACCCAGGCTTCCAAACCTGGAACCCAGATTGCCAAAATTATTTTATGAACATCTGTGAAAATAGCTAAAAATTGTGCAGGTCAAGCATTAATGAATTATAAGGGATGCTGGCATGATCAGGGACTGTCTGTTCAGCATAAACCTGACCAATACCCAAGAACCAAAAAGATCAATGACAGGAGTAGCTGGAGGGGAATGCAGCGGGATAAGCAGCAAGTAGTCCATGCAGGTAGCAATCAGTATCTGGGAAGTCTGGCAATGGGTGTGTAGAAAGGTAGAACCTGGGATGAGGAAAGTCCATCAGCAAGCAAAGGGGACCAACTTCCAGAAGGGCTACAAGTGTCCTGGAAACAGCAGAGCTTCCAGTTTCTAAGACCTTCCATGGTCAGAGATCAAACATTTAATTGCATGCATGCTCACTTTATCTTTCTCCACTTCTTTTTGCATATGACCTATCACCTCCCACTGTTGAGAAAAATTTCCCACAAACAAGCCAGCACCAAGAAGGGAAAGAAAACGATGAATGATTAAGGATTTCCCCATCACCTCTCCTGGGTGACCACTCATTTTTGTCTCTCTGGTCAATATGAGTCCTTTTACTGATCAACAATTTTCAGAGAAACTCCTTGAATTAGAATCAGAGAAACATACCATTAATAGACATTCTTTGCTCTATCAAATCATTTTTACCTTTCCCTTCAAATGGCTTCCCATTCAAAATCCTTTAAATATACACACAAAGGTGGAAAAGTGGGTCGGCACGCATGCTAATGGTATTGCATTCATTTCTTCTGCAGAGCTGCACGCTGACAGAATGCTGTTACACTTTTGTTCTCTTCTCTCTGTTCTGTAGCACGCAGTTGTTACGCTCTCACTTGGCAGGCACAGCAGATCCAAAGGGATTATACACTAGCATCTGGAAATGTTCCACTCTCATCACAGACCAAGATCTGCACCCTGCCTCTTCCCTCCTGTGCCAAGCAGGTAAAATAAGAACAGAGAGGATGTGCGTGCACACTCGGAGCAGCCCCATCAGAGGAAGCCAGCAAGCTCAGTAATCACATGTTTTCATGTTTTCGGAGCTGGTGACTTGTTCTGGAAGTGAAACCTGCAGGTGGCATGTAAGTGAGGAGAGGACTTGGAAAGACTTGGGTGACAGGCTTTTCACATTGTCAAGGGAAACATTCAAATTCTCAAACTCATGAATACTACACTAGCATATCATTTCTCTAGAAAATGGGGCCTAACTCCTGACTCTTCATGAGTAGGGAAACAGAGACTGGGGGAGCAGCCCTCCAGCTCTGGGAGGCTGTTAGACTCACTTGTGTCACTGCTCCCACTGTCAGTCTCCCCTGTACAGCGTAGGGGACCAATTTCTGCCTCGGCACAGACTTCTCACAGACTCAGATTCCACAGAGCCATGGAGCTGTGAGGCCACTAGAGAATAATCAAACCCCAGCAGTGAAATTGGCAGAGGCAAAATATCACCTCCATAGTTTTCAGTCTTTGATGTGCGTTGGAACCTCATTTGGATGGCTAGGCCCCACTGTAATCCTACCCAATCAGAATCTCTGAGAAAAGGGCCCAGGCATCCACTGTTGTTAAAAGCACTGTACTTGAGTTCACTGTGCCCCTCCCCCGTCAGCAATATTTGCTCCTCAGCAAATGTTGGTTTGCACATTCATTTGTTTTTACATCTCACTTTACCATCTGTGATAATGAGTGACTTCTTCGTAGGAGAGGCTTTCATCACAGAAATAGTCCATGGGAAGTCATCTAATTATAAATTTGAAGAGAGAAAATGCAAGGATACCTTGCATTTTTATCTCCGTACGAATCCATTAATGCTATTACCAGTCCTTTCCCACCTCCTCCCAATGCCAATTGATTCATCAGCAACATGGGAAAAGCAATGACTTTACCAAATCTTGTGTCCAGGTCTCTGCTATTCAAATAAATAGAATTTTCCCTAACAAAGGGAGGCCAGATTGTAGGATCCCTGTAAAATATGCACATGTGGGTCCAGGCCAAATGCAAAGCACACCCTGGCCCTGTTTGGAGAGCTGGCTGTAGGCATGTAAAAGAGCCCAAGTCATGGAGTTCAGAGACCACGGTCTGTTTCTGCCTGTGCCCCTGCGTAGCTTTGGGACTCCAGCAAGTCATCTCTTCTTGGAGTCTCAGGGTCTTCACCAGTTAAACAAGGTTCTAACAAAAGTAGCTGGCTTTTCTTTAAGAGAATACTTACACACTTTCCTTTCCTTTCCTTGTCCCTGCTGTCACTTTGCTCAGTCCTCAGACTGGGGACCTCGGTGAGGAGCATCAGAAGAGTTTGCAGTTGAGGCATCACTTGGCACCTGGTTGCTGTTGTTTGTCCTTACTCTGCACCCCCAGTATCTTAACCTCGTTTCTACCTCTCTGGGAGGCCCTGCCTGGCCCCACCCTCTGCCATCCTCTGTGGGATTCCTTCCTGTCAACTGCAGGCCTGAGCAGGAAGAGGAATTGAACCCCTCTGGGCCACATCCTGACATTCAGCTTAGATTCCCATGTTCTAGGCTCCCCAGCTCTCCTTCCCTGGAGCCTTTTCTGAGACCTAGACTATCACCTGTTCATCCAACCAGTATCCATCTGGAATCTTACCTTTCATTTCTTTTCTGCTTTAGTTCAGACCCAGGACCTATGTTATATTTCAGGCCCCATCTTGGACTGAAGCCATAGACCTGAACCCCAACCTAGTCAATCAGTTGGCTTGTTTCTTATTGAGAGGAATTCTTGATGCAAAGAATCTATGGGACTGTCTGACTTGGTATGTCGCATCTCTTGCCCAGCTACTCCATGTGCCAGTGTTGCTTGGGCAGTAAATAGGGATTTCCCTGCCCTTCTTCTGTCTGTCCCTACAGTCCCTGCAGCTGGGTTGATTGCCCCAATTTCCAGCTACTCCCAGAGGTAAGGCTTGGTGCAGGGACCGTAGGGACAGTCCCAACCCCTCTAACCTGGCTCATCACTTAAAACCCAGGTAAATGAAGCTCCACCCCTCATCTTGAGCCTGGTCCTCAAATCTGTTGTCTCCATCCCCTTTGGAAAATACATATGCTTCTGTGATTTATAGTGATACCCATTCTGTTCCTACCCACACACACACCTAGAGCCTTGGACACTGTTGACTACTCCTGCCTCTATCAAATACTTTATTCCTTTGAAATATTAGTGGTTTTTTTCCTTCTATAACAAGCTACCACAAACTTAGTGGTTTAAACAATACAAATTTATTTTTTTAAATAAATAAATGTTGATTATCTGGAGGTCAGAGTCTCACTGGGCTAAAATTAAGGTGTTGGCCAGTTCCCTCTGGAGGCTGTAGAGCAAACCCTCACCTATTCCAGCTTCTAGAGTCTGTCCACATTCCCTGGTTTCTATCCCTCTTCCAACTTCAAAGCCAGTAATTGCGTTAGTCATCCATCATCACATCTCTTGCTCTCACTCCCCTTCCTCTCTCCTTCCCTATAAGGATATCTATGGTTACATTTGTCCCACGTAGAATGATCTCCCCATCTCCAAATGTTAATTTAATCACATCTACAAAGTCCCTTTTGCCATATAAGGTAACATATCCTCAGGTTCTGAGGTTAGGATGTAAACACCTCTGGGGACCATGACTTTCTCCCATTCTTTTGCCCTCTCTGACCATCCTTCATTTTCCATCACTGGATCTTTATTCCACAGTAATCCCTTAAACGTTGGTGCTCCTGATTTCACTATGGTCCTGTTTCCACTATGTACACTCCCTGGGCATGCTCAGCCATAGTCATGGTTTAGGTTACTCACTGATGAATTTTTAAGTAGAGGTCTCCAGCTCGATCCTTTCTCATGAGATTCAGACCTATACATCCAACTGTTAGACTCTGGTACTCTAGCTGGGTAGATGTCAAGACCAGGGTTCCCAGTGAGGGGGTGGGTCCCAGAACAATGTTAAGAAGTAGCCAGTATCAAAGCTTCCACAGGGTGACCCCCATGGGTTATCTTGTCTCTCTTCAATGAAGTTATTTCAGAGACAGGCTTTCTTACAGAAGCAATAAGCATAGGCAGGAGGAATAAACACAAACATTTTCAGCTTATTAATCATGCTTTCTTGATATGTAAAATGTTACACTTTCCATATTTTTCTCTCCTAGAACCTTATCCATGAGAGAGGGAAAAAATAGCTTAAAAATAATACAAGGAAGAAACTACACAGAATAACAATGTAAATGACTATCATTTACTAAGAAGTGGCCAGAAATTGTTTTAGGAATAGTACATGATATATATTTACCTTGTTTAATCCCTACAACATGCCAGTGAGGTATTTTTAGTATTAAATAAAGAAAATTTGGCTTAGGAGGTTAAGTAAGTCACCAAGTTCCTACAGTCAATAAGAGACAGAACCTGGTCGTGAACCAAGGTCTGCCTGACACCAATGTCCCCGCTATCAACATTCCAGGTTGAGAGGAATGGGAAGGCCCACAAATAAAGACAAGGATGTGAAAGCAACATCGTCTTCATAAAGCAACACAACCATTCTTGTGTGATTTTTCTTCCCATGGTCACTCCAGAAGTCTGCAGGCCTAGACAGAAGCAGCTACGGCTCCCTGATAACTAGCACACACACCACCATTTCCTAGGCTCTAGGGTCAGATTATCCAGACAGCAGCCAGAGTAACAGATTGCCTGGAAGGAACAGCCTGTCCAGTCCCCACAGGCCCCCTCACATCTGTGTGTAATATACACTGGTCAGAGGAAATTATGGATTCCAGAAGAAGCTGAGGCAAAGGAACAAACACAGCCCAATATTAACTCCATGAGGGAGAAAGCCAAAAGGAGAGCACCACTGGTTCTCGTAGAAATTCTGGGGTCAATAGGCTGCTTATTGAGATGCACTACTCTCCTGCTCCTGAATCCCCAGAGTGCGGCCATCACTTAGGACTCCGGGACTCCTGGCCCATCCTTGCTTCTGCATTTATCCCAAAGGATGCAGACTGGGTTTTTACCATATGGGGACAATGGTAATCTGTTGGAGGAGGTAATTGAAAGAATGCGACCACCCATTCCAACGAGCTGGACCCCAGCAATCTGAGGCTTCTCTTCCCTCCCCTGTCCTTGGTTTTCTCCCACTATTCCCACAGCAAAAGCTGTTTCAAGGACAAAGCCTTGAGAGAGCAAGGCAATGTTGAGACTACCAGGACAATACACATGACAGAACCCAGTTAAGGCTTTTCCATAAACTGGCTGGTAAGCACAGAGATCTACTTGTACTGCAGGCACCCAAGGCAAGTCTTGTGAGTTCCCTTACTTATTAAGACTGCCACCTCCCAAGCTGGAGTGGCTTGTTTCTTTCTTCAGTCTCTCTCTACCTTTTGTATATGGGGCCCATTTGTGAAACTACATGATCCCCAAATGGAGCCGCGGAAAGCACAACAGAGGGAGGTACCTCATCCTGCAACCCTCCAATGTGAAACAGATGTATGCTCTCTGAACCCCTGTACCCCACCTTTCTCTGCCTGTTCATATCCCCTCCTCCTGTTTATGATTTTCTTTTCACAAATGTTAAATTGTATGATTCCTTCTGCTACAAAAATGTTTTTTAAGAAAAGAGTGAGCAAGAGACAGACAGGAAGGGAAGGGAAGGGAAGGGAAGGGAAGGGAAGGGAAGGGAGGAAGGGGGGAAGGGAGGAAGGAAGGAAGGAAGGAAGGAAGGAAGGAAGGAAGGAAGGAAGGAAGGAAGGAAGGAGAGGAAAGACTCCCACCGCCCCCCCATCCTTTATTGGGATAACATGTTTTTTTTTCTCTTTTGTTTCTTTTTTTAAAAAAACATTGTTGTTATTCTATTACAGTTGTTGCATTTTCCCCTTTGCTCTCCTCCACTAAGCCCACCCCCAGCTCCCACAGTCAATTCCCATACTCTTGCCCATGTCCATGGGTCATTCATACATGTTCTTTGACTAGTCCCTTCTCCTCCTTTCCACCATTATCTCCTTCCCCCCTCCCCTCTGTTTGCTGTCAGTTTGTTCCATTTTTCCATGCCTCTGATTCTAATTTGCTCTTAGTTTATTTTCAACCCCATGTCAGACCAATGGCCCTTCCAAGTCCAGGTCCTGGCTCTGAAAGTGGCACCAGAAAACACTTGATGAAGAATAGGATAATTACAAACATAACCTTAAACATTCTAAGTTCCCTTGAGTAACCTGGTGACACCAGGCTGTTGCACCTGGCATGATGCCTGGCACACAATAGGTCCCACCAAAAGAGAGCAAGCATGGAAGACAATGGAGGGGAGGCATGAAAGGCTGCCATGTGGATTTAAAGGTAGTCAGTCACATGCTCATCCTATGCCAGGCACTGTGTGGTATACTTTATACTCATTATCTCCTTATAGTTCTCAATGGCCCCATGAGGAAGGTTACTTTGCACATGAGTGAATGAGCACAGGAGGTGAAGGATTCATCATGATCTCTGATGCTTTCCTGCTTCCAACTGACTTTAAGGAGAGCCTGGGAGAATCAGGGAGCTGAGCCCTGAGAGAGAAAAGTACTGAGATGGTACCCATGTCTGCTCTTATAAAATCCTGAGTGCACATACTGAAGAGGATTCAGGGGTGATTTCTTTATCCAAACCAATGACACAATGAGGTCTCCTTTGCCCCAACACTCCATCCAGAAGAAGCTAAAGGAGCACCATAATTCCCTCAGAAGCTAACTGTAGTCAGTTAATATTTATTGTCATGACCTTTTGGTATTATTATATGTCTTTGAAATGTAGAAAGAACCAATTTCTTACCCTGGAGGATACAATACTTAAAAGAGTGTTAGAGCGCACAAGTCCTTTTCTTTTAGTTGAGTTATTTCATAATTTTTGAATAAGGGCCTACCACAGCCAGGCCAGTGCCAGGCACTAAAGATACAATGTGGGGTAAGACAGGTATTCCATCTGCCCTCACAATTTACAATCCAGCAGTCTTTCCATTTCAGTACGGACACTGGAAATCTAGAAGGAGCCCACAGGGGAGGCAGATGAGATCAAGCTCAAGAAACCATCTGACAAGGTTAGCATAAATATTGGTAATTTTTGAAGCTGGGCGATAAGTAAATGGGGGTTTATCATACTTTTCTCCGCTTTTGAGTGTTTGAAAACTTCCTTAAGTCATTTAAAGAGTTGGTCATGCTGAAAATGAAGTACTGGTAAACATATTGCATGTGGCCCAAAAGGCTAATGAATGCACCTTAAATTGCTTAGCAGTTTCAAAACCAGTGTGGTCACAATCAGTCCTCACAGAAGTGGTATGAGGTAGTCAGGGGAAGTACTCCACGGATGGGGGAAAGACTTGACTAGACTCACAGAAGCTCAGAGTTTTGGAAGAGACCCAAGAATTCAATTCTCCATCCTAGTGTTCTATTTGATTATAATCCCATCCGCCACAACACATTAAGTCAAAGGTACAAGGAAACAGGTTTGAACCCAACGTGAACAAGAACTTTTCAAAGTCTGAAATGGTGTAGGCATCCTTGAAAAGTAGTGAGTTTCTGACCCTGGAAGTATCAAGCAGAAGGTGGAAGCTTCTCCACTAGAAATAACTTGCAGAGATTTCTACTATCGGTGGGGAACTAGATTAAAAAGCATCAAGGTGGAGCTTTAACTATTAGTTTCCCATGGTGCTAGAGATTTCAGAAGGGCATGTATTTCCACATTGATTCCTTCCCAGGAAGAAAGGGATAGAGCAGCTATCCAGATGGGGCTTTGGTTCCCATTTGTACACTGGGGGAAAAGAACACCAAAACAAAAACAGCTCCAAGTTAATGAGCAGAAACACTCAGACATGCACTTGCTGCGTTTATATGCATCATCTCACCTAATTTTCACATAAAAACCTAATAAGAATTATTAGGAAAATTCACCAATATAAAAAACATGTGATTTAGAGACCAAGGCTAAGGTCATCCACACCCTTGTATTCACAATTACTAAGTACGGCTGGGAAACTTGTACAGTGAAGATAGCTGATGGGGAAAAAAACTGATTCATTTGAAATATGGTGTTAAAAGAAGGCTCTGTGGTGCTGGACAAGTAGGTCAGTTGGTTAGAGTGTCGTCCCAATATGCAAAGGTTTTGATCCCCAGTCAGGGAACATACAAGAATCAACCAATGAATGCATAAATAAGTAGAACAACAAATTAATGTCTCTCCCCTCCCTTCCCCTCCCTTCCACTCCCCTCCCCTCCCCTCCCCTCCTCTCCTCTCTCCCCCCCCCTTCCTCCCTCCCTCAAATCAATAAACTTAAAAACAGAGGGCTCTGTGGATACCCTGGACCACCATAAAGACAAGCAAGCAAATTAAGCCTGAGGCAAAAATGACAGAACTGAAGCTGTCCTACTTCAGGCACATCAGGAGAAGGCAGGGTTCTTTGGAAAAGACAATAATGCTGGGGAAAATAAAAGGCAGCAGGAAAAGAGGAAGACCAAATATGAGATGGACCGACTCCATAAAAGAGCCACGGAGATGAGTCTACAGGAGCTGTGCAGGGCGGTTCAGGACAGGACGCTGCACATCACTCATAGGGGGTGGTCATGAGCAGGAGCCGACTCAAAAGCACATAACACACAGATAGCATAATTATACCAAAACTGAGACATGAAGTAAAGTGACAGCTGGCAAGATCCTTGATGAGAATCTCAAGAGTAAACCTTCAGTTTTTGGAGAGAGAGGACACCACTCCCTGGACGGTTTGCTCCCTTTTCCTTGTTCAGCGTTCTCTAGCACCTGGGGAGGCCATCCCCAGACCGACAAGGGCACTTAGGGAGTGGGAAGGAAAAACAAAGTCACCTGCAGAGCCAATTAGTGAGTTGAAATCCAACTCCAAAACCTAACTGTTGGTTCTCGGGACTAGAGCCATGAGCTTTGATCACAGTTACTAATTTGTGAACAGTGCTGACTGGCCTCTGTTCCCCTGCAGAGAAAGGTAAACATTCTTGTGGAAATGCAAACATATCACTAATGGTCTAAAATGGCCCTTAATGGAGGCATAATTTCTTTTGGAAACAAGCCCCCATAAAGGTAAAGGTTGTTTTTTATCGCCTGAATGAACGATCTTTCCGCCTGCAGCCAGATCTCTTTCTCTGGTAGTGACAGCACCCGCAGCGCAGAGAAAGAATGAAATCCTAATTTCCCAGCCAACACTCCTGCTTTCCTGGCTTAAGGAGTCGGCAGCCGCCCCCACTGGGGAGGTGAGCATCACCGACTCTAGTTTTCCTCTGAAAAGTGGGTGGCTAGGTAAGGCTGAGAAGCTATAATTACGGGTAGATCCTGGAACACCTCGGATTGTGATACCAGGCACGGCTTTCTCTGCTGAGCACTCAGCACGCGGCTGAAAGAACCTTTCTCGCACCTTTATCAAAACCGCTGTCGGGGGAGTGCCCCTGTTATTAAAGGTCGCTCTGCACACCTGGAGGGGAAAAAAGAAAACAAAGGATGAGCTGACTAAAAACACATAAATGAAGTGTAAAGATTCGATTAGAGACTTAGGGAAGGAGAGAGGAAATGAAATGGGGGAGGGGCTGAATTCTGAAGTTTTCTTTAGTGCTTGTGTGTGTGGATCGGAGTCTTTGCTTTTCAGCCATTGGTGGTAGAGGTCAGAAGGTTCTAGAAAGATGAGAAACATGGCAGAATGTGTAGTCCTGGCAAGGCCATAGCTCCCTGGCCCACTTGTTACTCATTTCAGTGAAGTAACAGAGAAATGGAGCAATAAACTAGAAAGCTACTGGCAGCATGCCTAACCTGGCCTTTAGCAGGTGCACCAAAAACACAAATGACCTCACATGATCCAGGCATTAGGACATTAAGTAGGGTTTGTGACACCAGAGTCATTCCCTTAATGGGCCAATGAACTAGGGGCAGTTGCTAGGAGTGTGTCTCAGTCACCCAATAATAAAATTATCATGGATCAGTGGAGAGCAACCTGGCTGCATACTGGAATCACCTGGGGGCTTCACAAAGCACTCAGCGCTCAGGCCCATTAAAGCAGAATCTGAGGTGAGCTCAGGCATCCCCATGTCTTTTCAAGTTTATCTGAATGACTCCAATGTCTAGCCAGGGTGGAACCACTTACCTTGGAGGAAGCAGGTCTTATGCTGTCTCCTGGGGAATATCCTCCCTAGTCTTCAAGGTACAGCTGAAATGTCATCCCAGGTAAACAGCCATTACTGAGACCTTGGTGAGAGCAAGGTAATGAGCTGAGTGCTCCAGTGGACACATTAGAATAAAGCAGCCTCTGCCCAGTTTATAAATGCAGTGAGGGAGAAAGTTTGTGTCCAGAGTACAGAGGGGAGCTCAATAAATATTTATGAAATAAAAGAGTGAGTGAATAAGTGAATGTTGTAACAATAATAAAACAAGTGAAATACACAAGAAACAGAGAAGCAAGTATTATGCACAAAGAAGAAATGATCAATGGGTTGGGGTGAGGAGAGACATTATAAAGGTGGTAGAATTTGAATTGAGCTTTGAAGGATGGGTAATAATAACATTTAGCATTCATTCAGAGCTTTGAAGTTGATACATGTTTTATACACATCCACTCGTTTAGTGTCTCTCAACAGCCCTGGAAGTTGGCATTATAATCCCTGCTGTAGAGGTGAAGAAAGGTCAAATGCCTTAACCAAGGTCAGGTAGCTATGAGTGAGGGAGCCCTGGACAGCGTCTGGAATTCATGGACCCTCTATGACACTGCTGAGGACTCACATCATAAGTCACATAGGAGAAGGACATTCCAGGCCAAGAAAGCAATATAAGAGAGATACAGGTGTTCAGTGCTAAGGGTGTGGTTTATATAAGGAAGGAGGGGTACTTTTTAAAAGGAATCTTCCTTTTAGGAAGAGAGCTGTGAACACAAGGAGAAGGGCAGGCTGGAGAGTTGACATATTGATAAAGGTGTCCCCAAAGACACCTAAACACTCGGATCAATCAGGTAGCATTTCTCTTGAGGGCTTGTCACATTCTCCAGGGCATTCTTCTTGGATGAACTTGTCCCATCCCCCCTCCTCTATGATAAGCTCTTTGGCTGGACACTGGCCATCTTTGTGTTTGAATTTCTCGGAAACTCAGCCAGGGCAGATGGAGGTTTTGTGAATCCTATAGTTTGTATAATTCAGGGGGCCTTCTTTAAGAAAAATAATATAAAATTAGAAATACCAAATTAGGTAAAGAGTGAATACTTACTTAGAATGAAGAAAGAACTCACAGCAAAATGCAAATTTTAAAAACTGACAAATATAACAAACCAGAAAAATAATATATACTTGTATTCCTTAACTGCCTGACACACCCCTATAAGACTTTTAACCTCCAGTTTGGGGGCTGTATAATCTTTGATTACCTTTTCACGTAGTAACCTTTTTGATAGTGAGCATGGTTAACCAAAACTTGTTTTGTATTATGAGTTTGAAAATGTTTATTTGTGCATCACAACTTGTTTATGGTAATGTTTTATTTATTAAGTTATTTCCTATAATAGCTGTAATATTTGGGGACAATTAAAGTTTTTATTCAGGAACAAATTTTAACTACTCTTTGATTTGATAGCTCTCATTAACCAATGTGTCATAGATGTCCTCATTACAGGGGTTTGGGATGTTTTATGCTCTTACAGGAAAGAAATTTTATTTTGTCTAAGCTTGGATGAGGCTCAATCATCTACTCACAATTTGACTTGTCTAATTCCTCGAAGAATTTTCCACAGACTAGATTATCACTCTGTACCCTTCAAATCTTGCTTCTTCTCCACTTCCTACTTGCATCTGTTTCTTGACTCTGTGCAATCCAGTCATATCACTATGTGATTCTGGTCTGGTCTTGTACCTCCATGTCATGAGGGCAGGTAAGTTAAGAGTGTTCCTTGATGCCACAACTAAATGTACTTAGAAATGCTAGCCAACTACATAAATCCCTGCCACTGAATTTAGTTGAAAATGTATGTCACCTCAACTTCCCCTTCAGAAGATAAAAAGAGTGCTGGCCATCCCTCCAATGACATCCAACACAAGTGGAAGGAAATGTACTGTGCTGTGATGTGATGTGATGTGATGTGATGCAATGTGATAGAAGGAAGCTCAGAGCAGGAAGAGATAGTCTTGATTAGTCATACTATTTTAGGTTTACAAATTTAGCAAAAATATATAACCATGCAAACAGATTGCCAGGGCTCCTCCAATGCCTTAGAAGAAACCCAGGCAAAAGAGGAGTATGAAGCTTTAGCTTCATTAGCTTCAAAGTAGATCCACCTCTGGACACATCCCCATGCTTCAGAGAATAAGTTCTGAAAGAATGAATGCTTTTTTCTCTTAATGTGGAAGCCCAAGTGGGAGTTGGGATTATAGAACCCTGCAGACAAGTGGGGGAGGGGACCCGCTGAGACTCCCTTCCTCGTTTGTGCCCCAGGATGCCATGCCCAGACTGAGTGCAGTATTCAAGTAGTAATCTGATTTGTGCAGGGCAGGCAGAGTGGACCCCTCACCTCACTCACCCCAAACAAGTTGCCTCTATTCATCCAAACTGACGTTGTTTTATTGTGCTTTTTCCTTTCCTACTCTTTTTGGCAACTTCCAATACTGATGTACACGGAGCTGGAGTCAACTAAAACCTTTTCATTTTTCATACTTGCTAACCAGTTTTCCCCAAGGCTATAACTGAGCGATTTAAAGCACCTGTAATGGTTAATTTTCCATGTCAACTCGATGGGGCTAGGGGATGCCCAGATAGCTGGTAAAACATTTTTTCTGAGTGCATCTGTGAGGGTGTTTCCAGAAGAGGTTAGTACTTGAGTGGGTAGACTGGGTAAAGAAGATGGCTCTCACCAATGCAGGTGGGTGTCATCCTGTTGAGAGCCTAACCAGAACAAAAAAAGCAGAGGAAGTGCAAGTTTGCTCTGTTCTCTAGTTCTGAGACATCTGTCTTCTCCTGCCCTTGAAAATTGCTGCTCCTTGTTCTTGGGCCCTTGGAATTGGACTGAATTACACCACCAGCTTTCCTGGTTTTCTAGTTCGCTGCCAGCTGATTGCAGGACTTCTTGGCCTCTGTTCTTGTGTGAGACAATTACTGTCCTCTGGAGAGCCTTGACTAATACAGTCCAAATGCATAACTCCACAATGATTCCAATTAAATTTCATATGTTTATGTTCAGCCCGCACTCTGGCCTCATAAGGTGGGTCTGACTCTCCTGGTGTCATCGAGCATACTGACCATCACTCTTTCCTATGACATCCAAGCCACTGATTCTGAAACAGAATGGGATGTGATCCTGAGTGGAGCTCTGCAGTTCATCCACCTGAACCCACCTCTCTGGCCTGACATTAACTTATTAAACAACATCTTTGGAGTCCAGATGTTCATTCTATGTTTAATTCATCTGATTGTGATATCATACAACCCAAAGTTCAAGCCCACGGGGTTATCAAATGCCCTGGCAGAACCCACAGATCTTCCATACTTCCACAATCCAACACTTCAGGGATCCACTGAATAAATGAAGTTGCCTTTTTTCATGGTGAATCTTTTTTTCCCTGTAGACCATCATTTATTTTTTTCTATAATCTCAGGACACTGGCTTAAAATCCCATACTTGCACAGCACCACCCTAGCTCATCTGACTCCCAGCTTTCTCCAGACAGCAAGAGTCTGTGATAGGTAAAAATACATGTTTCAGTTGTTGATTGATTCTAGAATGTATGTGAATGCAATTATTCATGTCAGAATAATACCTTGTATTTGATATGGGGCTGTACAGTTTACAACACTCTTTCCTACAATCTCATTAAAAAAAAAAAGAAACTAGGTAAATGGCAAGAATTCTGCTTTATAAGAAAGAATAATGAACTCTAATCATTAAGGTCTCATTCAGCCCCAGGATATTTGGCTCTAAAAAGCCAGAAAAATTGTACTTCCCATTTGAACATTCCCAAATCCAAGTCACATGATATCAGGCTGCTAAAAGCTGTCACTTCCACATTACAGTAATTCTTAGAGCCAGGAGAAAGTTCTGCAAGGCATTAATCCCCAACAACAGCCTCTTATGACTCTGGATGTGTCTAAACAGTCCTTTCCTAGAGTCCAACACTCTGACTGCCTTCCAAACAACCATATCATATTGGAGATAGAATGAGATGTTGATTAATAACTAGGAAACTGAGTTCAGAATGTGGACAAGTGGCATGGTTTATATTACAGGCAAAACTTCTCAAAGTCCAGACTTGAATTTGACATCTTACTCACTGCCTAAAATAAAATGTATATAATGAGAAGAAAGGAGAAAAATCAATGGAAACAAAGCAAAGATCTGGAAAGCATGTGTTTCTTCAGGAGTTAAGAAGATAACCATTCCATGTTCCTCAAAAATTAAAGATAGAACTACCATATGATCTAGCAATCCCACTTCTGGATAATTATCCAAAAGAATTGAAATCAGGATCTCAAAGAGACATTGGCACTCCAATGTTCATTGCAGAGTTAATCACAAGAGCCAAGCTGTGGAAACAACCTAAATGACCATCAACATATGTATGGATAAAGAAAGTTTTATATATACACAATAGAATACTCTTCAGCCTTAAAAAAGAAAGAAATTCTCCAATATGCAATAACATGAATAGACCTGGAGGACATCATGCTAAGTGAAACAAGCCAGAGAAAGACAAAAACTGCATGATTTCAGTTATATGAGGTATCTAAAATAGTCAAATTCGTAGACTCAAAGAGTGCAATGGGAGTGCCAGGGGCTAGGATGGGAGGGAAATGGGGAGTTATTTAATCAACCGGCACAAAGTTTCAGTTAAGGAGGATGAACGAGCCCTAGAGCTCTGCCGTACAGCACTGACCTCCAGTTAACAGTGATGTGCTTCCCACTTAAAAATTTGTTAAGAGGGTAGATCTCACATTCAGCATTCTTACCACAACAAAATAAAGTTTCAAAAAATAACCAAACTTTAATAAATATATGAGAAAAATAAAAAGAACATAACCATTCCCAGCTTTCTTCTCCTTCAAATGAAAGAAAGCCAGAGGGAGGGGAAAAAAACAAACCCACAGGATTTTCAATCCCAGCTCTGTCGCTTAGCAGTGGCCACTTGGGCAAACCATTTAGTCTTTTGGTTCTGCAAATACCCTTTCAGTATTAACTCCTACCTTGGTGGGCTTTGCATGAAGTCTCAGGCTGCCTGGCACCTAATCTAATGGTTCTCAAACTGTGATGCCTGGGCCAGCAGATTGGCATCACCCTGGAACTGGTTAGTAGTACAAATTCTTGGGTGCTTTTCTAGTTCTACTGAATCAGAAACTCTGGAGATGAGGCCCAGGAACCTGTGTTTCAGTAAGCCCTCCAGGTGATTCTGCTGCATGATGAAACTTCAGACCCTGACCTAATAGTTGGTCGGTAACCATTTAGCGTGTAGATGAAATGCTAAATTGCCCACTTGGTCGCTGCATGACCAGCAATGAATTGGTGCTCTTCACCACTGGGAACACGGGACCCTCAAAAATTTGAGACTCCTGTTAAGACAACCTATCATAAGGGTCCAAACTGGCAGTTCTTACTTGGGAAGACATTGAGAACGGTCATGTGCAATGACACCATCCAGGGACATGTGGAAGTGGCTGAGTCATCCCTGCCTGATTTGATTTTGCTGGGACCCTCTTCTCTGACAAGCAATGTCACAGAGCAGAACGCAAGCTGATTCAACTCTTCATTCTGACCGCCACGCTGCCAATCTAGGGTATGTCTGACTGAACACTCTGCTCAGCTCCACCCTTTAAATTAGAACAAAATATCAGGTATGTAGTGTGACTAGCAGTCCCAGTTTGTCCAGGAATGAGGGATTTCCCAGGAGATGGGTCTTTCAGCACTGAAATTGGGTAAATTGGAACAGTTGGTCTCCCTACAGGAAGGTAGCTCAGAGGGAGAGATGCAGGCTGCTCTAAGATTTCACCACACCCTTCCTGAGCCCTCTCCAATCCAGAGGACTTTCTCATTATAACCCTGTCCCAGGTTTGAGTTCAATACTGTTTCTAGTTCTCTGGACCTGGTAACTATACTTGGCCTCGCTGACATTTGACCATTGGTTTCTCTATTATACTTTGAGTCGATCCCTATCTGTGGTTCTTGCCGGTACAGATGGCCTTGCAGAATGTAAACCTGGTCACAAATCATTAGGTCAAGCATCTGTTCTCATTCCCACACATCCACAAGAGGGATATTTTGGCACTCATGGATAAATTCAGGGGTCATGGGGAAGAAGCAGTTCATTCAGATTCTTTAAAAGGAGATGCATTCATAATTGACTGTTTGCTTTCCAATTAGTAATAAACATCAAGCAGTTTCTTGCCCACCTTACTGCACCTCCAAAAGTTTGCATGTATAGACACTTACACAAATTGACTGTAAAGAAATTGTAAAACATGTGTTTGAGGCTTGTGTTTTGGAGTTGTTGACAAGTTGATATCTACTTGGATTTGGTGGACTGTCTTTACAATAGAGTAACCACCTATTAGGTTTGAGCTGATTCGACTATGTTCTGTACCTTGGGTGCCACAGGCCCCAAAGAACTTGAATCCCACAGAATAAAAACTCACGACAAGAATTGTTAGGAGTGGCTCTCTCCGGGAAGAATCATAAAGCAAAATTCTGGAATCAGGATCTCATCTATTTTTCCCTGAGGGCCTCTGACATATGATAGGATTAAAGAAGAGGATCAAGCAAGGGAACCTGAAGGACAGAGATGGAAGATGCAGGGAATTCTGGAGCTGTGATGAGAGCAATCAGCAGCCCTCATATTTAGAGAGTACTTTGGGGTACATCACAGTCTTGAGCCCACTAACTGGCCTACATTTCTAAGCAGTTTTAACCTATAAAAGGACTTCCACAGACATTATCTCAATATGCCTCACAACATCTCAAAAACTAACCCTATGAAACCAAAAAAGGGTCACCATGGTCATTTTTCTGATGAACCAACTGAGGCAAAGAGGGAACCAGTGACTTACTACCCCAACACCTAAACAACCACTTATGTTGTTCACAACTTTGTGGGTCAGGAAATCTTGGCTGAAATCCACCTCTCCTCCACATGGCACCAGCTGGGAGACAGGGACTAGAGAACCCACTTCCCAGATGGTTTCTCTACGCACTTGTGTGGTGCATTGGTGCTCCTTAGCCTCTCTCACTCTGCAAGGTGTCACATCCTCCAGGGCCTTTCCATGTGGCTTAGGCTTTTCACAGCATGGTAGCTTCATGGTAGACACATTTCTATAGAGTCACTTCCACTGTGTTCTATTTGTCAAAGTGGTCACAGGGCCCAGGCACAGTCAAGGGGGTGGACACTCCCCACTCCTTGATTGAATAGGGCAAAGCCACATTGCAGAAAGAGTAGGTGGGATGAGCAATTGTTCTGGCCACCTTTGCAAAAGACCAGAACTTTGGTTTCCAGAATCCTATTCCCTTGTGTTTCCCAATAGACAACACTTCTTGATATGCACCAAATGCAAATGATGTACATATACTCACTTTGGCAAAGCATAAGTGCTTTATGCATCCCTTCTATAATATTTTTCCCTAAGAAAACAATTAGAACTGAATGTCATTTTTCGCAATTATAAATTCACAAGTTAATAGTAACTTTTTTAAAACAATAAAGTACATATTCAGAATCAGCTCATTCAGGATTTGTAGTGATTTTTTAAATATGTTCGCAAATCAAATTATCAATCCCAACAAAAATGGAAGGGGAATGTTTAATCTACTTAAGAAAATTAGCTCTGAATATTTGGCAATCACTTTATCAGCATCATTTGCATGTAAACATTATGCTTATCAATGATTCTTATCCAGTCATTAAACTAGGCCTTGTACTTGGCTAAGGGCTTGCCACAATTTCACAATTTTCACTCACTAAGGCTGGCCACCCTCCAAGATATTCCAATTAAGAGTTTATTACTCTGTCACACATTCAGAGGACTGCATAGACTTATAGTTAAGTTCTGTCTAGAGGACATATCCCAGGATACAGCTGCTCTGCTTCTGTGGGATATTTTTTGTCTTGTTTTTCTAATGAAAATAATCTATTGATCCTGTTCCTAAGAGGAGCACACAGCTCCAAATCATTACTTCCTGGCAGTAACTAATTTTTGAGTCCTCTCTGCTTCACCACACTCCTTAATGGCACTTGAATAAATATCTGTTGCAGACTTCTCAGTCCTTCCTGAAGAACAGTATCTTCCAACAGGGAAACAAACATCAATAAAACCAACAAGTATTTACGGAGCATAAAACTGTGTGTTGAGCACCAAGCCAGGTGCTCTCAGGTCTCTGTCCTCAGAAGCTTCTTCAAAGTAATGGAGACCATACGAAGCCACACTGAGGGTAACTCTCTGTTGTCTGGAAAGGACCTCCATCCTGCCATTTCACCTCACCTCCCACCCTCTCAAGTGACAGCTCATAGGCCTAGGGATGACCATGTGACCCCAAAACAGCCAGTGCAGCTTAAGGCAGTGCAGCCTCACTCAGGGAGATAAACTGATCACTCCAATTGTCACCAGAATTTGCAGTAAAAGGTTTAGAAGCTTTTGCAACAGGAATGATAAGCATTGGACCTGAAATATCACAGATTTAGGGACCAGGGCAGGCATTTTTTCAGAAAAGGCCAGTCTGCAGAAAGAAGAAGATTGGACAAACCAGCAGCATGTGGCCACAAGGAAAGACAAAGATAGAAAGAGGAAAAAACATCAATTATCTTTCTGGTTCCCAGCAGAGTTCCCAAGAGGCTGGTTCTATTTGAAATTTTTTCTTGAGTTTGGTGGACTATCTTCACAATAGAGTAACCACCTATTAGGTTTGAGCTGATTCGACTATGTTCTGTACCTTGGGTGCCACAGGCCCCAAAGAACCTCGTGTCCTTATGTACTAAATGCCACATGAGTAATGTTGACAACTCATGCGACCAGTGTTCATCTGACGGAGATGGTGTTGAGCTGTAATCTAAGAATAGAATAAAGAACTTGGGTACAACTTGGAATGATGCATGTAAAACTGGCTTCTTCTGGGCACAACCCTCTGATCTTAGCAAATCCCACAGAATAAAAACTCCCGACAAGAACTGTTAGGAGTGGCTCTCTCTGGGAAGAAGAACAGGATAGCTGGAGGCCAAGGGTGGGGCAGAAGACAAATTTGTGCTACATACTTTTTGTACTTTTTGGATATTTGTAATACATAGATATTGGAAAAGTAAGTGTGCCATTTATTTTTCACAGACAGAACACTCTGGCATAAACAAGTCAGGGAGCATTACTATGTTTTCCTGAAAACAACATATTGCTCTGGAAAAACATTTTGTTACTTGACCTGGCCACTAGATCTACCACAGTCTGGTTCAAACCAACCTGTCTAATTCTGATGTTAACTACCCACCTTCCAGAACCCTCCATTACAAAACTTTACAGGTCTCCTAGTACAAAACTTTCCTTTCAATTATTTTTGCAATAATAGTAGTAATTTTTACAGATACATCAATACAATGAATTAATTTGGGGTCAGTAAATAAATATATATATTTTTAAATCAAACATACTTCCAAAAAGAAAAAGTAGTCTTCTATTTTTTTCTGTTCTGAGGTTTTTCTTCTTCATGCACCTCTTCATGCCCCCTCCACCACCTCCTTCCCTGGGTTACCCACCTGCTCTTCAGGCCTAGTGCAAGGGTAGATATTTTCTTCCTACAGCACTCCAAGATTAATCCAGTCACTTTTCCCTCCACTTCTGTAGTATGTACAGGCCACTTGTCAGGTTTTTACGCCTCTTCAATTCGTTCACTCTTCCACATCCCCAGCCCAACCTAGGAAGCCCCAGCCTATACTTCTTCTTGCTCCTTGTGCTGTTGTGATCTCCACATGCCTCAGACCTGAGCCTTCCCAAGCGACCACAGCAGTGAAGCTGAAAGGAAATAACACAGTTGTGATAGCACCTCATGCTCAATAAATGTGGGTGGGATCTGAAGGTTCATGAAGAACAAATGAGATGGCTGGGGTACCATTGAAAAGGTCCAGACAATGAATCCTCACTCTCCTGGTTGAGAATTCATGGCCAAGTCCATTAACCTTCTGAGCCTCAGTTTCTTAATCAATGAAAGTAATAATCTCTACCTCACAAGACCGTTGAGAAGAGTAATGGAGCAACATAGGTGAAAGAAGAGGTACTGTGTGGTCTGTGGACCTAAAATACACAGTAGTTAATTCTTGTTTTCAAGTACTGTATTGAGTAGCCACTGTTTCATTATAATGTTATATAACATCTCATGGGTAACTCATGTTTCCCCAGGGACCAGAGACCATGACCAACTTCTTCAAATCCCCAAACTTAGTGTTATACATAGAAAGTTCCCAGTAAATGCTAATTGACTAATTGAAAGCTATGTCCTGAAAACTTTTATTAACACACACAAAATCAGAAGACCCACATTCTCATTCATTCGGTCACATAAATCATTCACTGTGTTTCTGCAACCTTTTCAAACAGATAGTACAGTCAATTTCCAATTATGTGTGTCAGTGGGAACAGGAATAGCCTGAATAATGAAACCCACAAATAATCCATACATTTAATTTTAGGAGTTGCTTCCAGCCAGTATGAAAATTTCCCACTGTGAATGTCACCGTGTTCCTTTTGGCCTTCCTTTCTCTCTGGCAGGGGCAGGTATTGCCAAGAGGCATCTTCAGCAGGGAGAGGGGAAATCCAGGATCTAGAGGTTTGGTGGGCTGGCTAACCAGCTTCCAAATAAAGAAGCCTAGCTCTGCTTCACAGGAGCCACAGCCTGGTGCCTCCATCAACAAAGGACAAAGTAGAATTGTAGGACTGCCCCCTAAATTCTACTCATGACAACACCCTGAGCCTCATGGTCACCAGTCACGCATGACCTTTGGCTAAATTCACCAACACGGAGTTAACTCCTAATTTTGAGAAGCTGGAATGGAGACTCACAGAGCAAATAGCACAAGAATCATACCACACTGCACCATTCAATTAGCAAATATTAGTGACCACACACTATGACATATGCCAGTTATACATATGCAGGTATGTGTGGAGTATGTATTGTGTGTGTACATATTATGCATATATACAAAGCAATTGCTGTGCCTTTAAAAGAAATAGATAAACTCAAAAAGATGGTCCCATCCCATGGGGCCACCACTTAACAGAATCTTGAATGTGAATGTAAATGTCACTTGGGTCTACTTATCTCAGATGACTTTCTTTAATGACAGCCAAAGGCCTCCTATCCCACAAGTTTTTCTTACAATGTGATTTCAATACCTTTCCCATGAAGAGTTGGAGTCTAAGTTCCTTCCTCTTGAATTTGGGCATATCTGTGGGGTAAAACAGAAGGGACACTATGTGACCTCAAAGGCCAGGGCAGAGTCCACAGCCAACTGTGCACATTTCTCACCAATTCTGTGTTCAATGACTTGAAATTGACCATGGTGGGAGTATTGGCACTGTGGAATCAGCAAACACTATTGAGTAAAGATCAGGGCACTTCTACCTAGGAAGCCAATTGTTAAACATCTCCCAGCACACTGCTTCTTCACCTGGTTCCCTTGTGGCGCTCACTCTTCCAAGCCAGTCTCCATGCTCAGAGGAGCCAGCTAATGGAGAGGCTCCCATGGAGGAAAACCAAGGCCCCTGGCCCTCAGCCCTCTCTGAGCTCCCAGCTAACAGTCAGCACTCACTTGCCAGCCATATGAGAGAGCCATCTGAGAGTAGACCCTCTAGCCCTCAGTCACGTCCTCTCAGCTGACACCATAAGGAGCAAAGATAAGCCTTTCCCAGGGAATCCTGCCTAGTTGCAGGTTCTTGCACAAAATCACAAATGCATGGGCACCTATTAAGATTTGGCTTGTTCAGCAGGAGTAGTGACCAGACACAGTTGCCGGTAGCTTGGTATGGCATAGCTCTGCCCTGTCTGCATGGGTTCTTTTCCCTTTGGTTAACCAGCATCACCCTTTTTTGCTGGTTCCCACAGTGTTTCACACCCTACCCTAATTTAGACAGACTTGGCCATTTCTCTGTGTATAGGGGCTGATATCCTCTCCTCAGAGGATTCTAGAATTTCTGTCCCCAGCTGCTCACAGTTCAGCTCAAAGCACTCTGAACTGGAGCTAGTATGAGTCTGCTTTCCTGGATCTCTCACTCTGGCTGTTCCAAACGTGAAAGTGCATGCTGCCTGCAAAGCTGAAACTTAGGGAGTTTCACTGTTCTGTGCCCACAGCTGTCATCTGGAATGCCTTGACTCTGGGTATTGCCAGGCACCTGATACTTTGGACAGAATTAGAAAACATCCCTATTTAGTTCTACTAGAAGAGTCTTCTTCTCTGTCATAATTACTGAGTCTACCTCACTTCCTATACTCACTCTCAGACAAACACCCTTGTGGTGGCAGGACAGGGCTTTCTAACGAGGCATTTCATTCATGCCCATGTGTGGCTACACGAGGTCTGAAAGACACACAGTGAATGAGAATCTACCCTTGCCTGCAAGGACTGCAGTCTGCTGGGTGTATGCACTGAAGAAACCATGGAAGACTTCTCTCCATCTGGATTTTAAAGTTTGGATATGAGTTTACTTGGCAAAAAGATAGAGGGGATAGAGAACGAAAGAGGGGAGATGGGGGAGGGAGGGAAAGAGGGAGGAAGGGAGGAAAGGTAGAAGGAAGGAAGGAAGGAAGGAAGGAAGGAAGGAAGGAAGGAAGAAAGGAAGGAAGGAAGGCTAATCCTAGGCAGAAAGGAAAATTCAAATGGAGGCAGATTTGGCAGCTGGCCAAAATTTGGATATACGAGGTAGGGCAAAACTAAGAGGTTTACAGTTGTGAGTACATGAAACAAAGAGTTTATTCTTGTATTATTAATTATTGTATTATCTTCCATACAAACTACTGTAAACCTACGTTTGCCCCCACCCTGTATTGGGAGCAAAAGGTACACAGAATTCACAAGATGGCTTGAGGTTCAGACGAAGTGTCAACTCACTCCTTGCGAAATGTGGAGCTATTGCAAGTAAGGCAAAAATGACATAATTTCATTTGCATTTTCTAAAATAATGCTCTTGGAGGCAGAGTGGAAAAGGGCTCAAAGGGGGACCTAACTGCCTATGCAAGGAGGCCAATCTGAAGCCTGTTTCTAGGCAAGAGGTGATGAGGGCTAAAAGTGACGTGGGAACAATTGGAATAGAGAAGAGAAAGTACTTATGGAATAAAAACCACGATATTGGGTGAGTGCTTGCACCTGGAGGCTAAAAGGAGGTTAAAAGGATTGGAGTGTATCACGTAGGAGTATAATAACAGCAGTAATGCCAGCAGCAGCAAACACTTGTATGCCATTTACTATGTGCCAGTCATTATTATTTTAAGGAATTTACTATATTAAGTCATTTAATCCTCACATTCAGTACTACCATCTCACTTTTACGGATGAACAAATTGAGGCATAGTGAGGTTGAGTCACTTGCCTGCTTTTGTCACAAAGCTGGGATAACAAATCCAGCTCTTCATGATTGCCCAGCACTGCCCCTCCGGGGACTGACTCTTGGAAGAGGGTGTGGAGGGCAGCCATCCAAATATGAAATGTTGGGCCTAGGGCCAGAGTGGGGCCAACAGAAATGAGGAGAAGGGGGTGACTCAAAGAGCCTTTAAAGTAGGAAACAGAGCTAAGGAACAGAGTCAGTCTAAGAGGCTGCCAGATTCTGCTTCTTTCTGCAGCCTCGGCTTCTCAACTTTCAGGGCTAATGGCCCCAAAGCTTCCATGTAACAGCTGAAGCTCTTGTTGGGCTTCCAGTCAGTTCTGAGCAAGACAGGGAAGCCATCAGTAAGCTCAGTGCCACCACCCTGAGAGCTTAGCCTGAAGTCACTCTCCCAGTCCTAGGGCCTTGTATCCCAGCTTCTATCCCGGGTTCCCCATTGATCCAATCCCACATGGAGGTCCCAAGGAGCAGCCTTGCCTTCTTTCCCCTTCCTAGTCCCCCTTCTGCAGAGCCATCTTGCAAGTCCCATCCTTGGCTCCGATTACATGCCCTGCCAATGCTCCAGGGCCTGCCTCTGGCCCACAGACCTCACACTATTCTGCTGAACCCCACAGCCACAGCTGGCTGCCTCCAGATGCCTGCTAATGCACAATCCTGATTAATGTGTTCTCTGGAGCTTGCCCCTTCTCGAATTGATAATGAGACTGACGGATGCTCTCAGACACTGTGCCCAGAGCTAGATCAGCTCTCAGCCGTGCCTGCTCTATCCTAGTGGCTGTCCTGTCTCCCTCCTGCCCCATCCTGCTGACCCAATATTGGAAAAGGACATCGGGCCTCTGGATAAAGAAAGCTATGCCAAAGACAGCTACAGGAAGGACAGTGACAGCAGAGGCAGAGTTAGCAGCAATGTTTCTAGCCTGAGAGAAGAAGTAATAACACAGGCAGAAGCAGAGTCACTGAAGGGGGTGGAACTGTTTTGTTCCCTTTCTTCCGGGTGGGTGAGATCCACGACATCACCACTCCTGTGCAGGCAGCTGCGCCCATCAAACCATCTGCATCACACAATGCCAGGGACTCACGCAGGGCTTGCATCTGCTTGGGGGTGGGGATGACTCAAGAGCTGCTACACAGCACTGCTCATTCTAGCACACCCTTTCCAATGGGGCCAATTTGCTGCTGCACAAAGCCCAGGAGCTGCTGATCTGAGCCCTTGTGTGAGTCGTTTGTGCTCGCTAATGAGGATCGGTTGTCATTGAAGGCAACCCTGATTTTAATAGCCAAACATTATGTCTGCACGGAATTCTAAGTGAATTTCCACAAAGCCTAAAGACATAGGACACTTTATTTCAAGACATAGCTTCTAACCACATCAAGAAATCTTAAAGCAACCAGGGAACTGGCAGTGAAGGGCTGGGCTTTGTGGCCTCCCATGAGTGGCTGTTTTGGGTATTTCTTAATGGTACCAGGGTTTTGCCCTTAGCAATTGCCATCGCGCATGGAGAATAAATACTCTTGCTATATGGTTTCCCTAGAGCACTGCTTTCTTCCATCCTCATGGGAAAGTTTAATAATGTGTGGCCAATCCCATATTATTCTGAACAGTGGAAATCAGCAAGCCAATATTCATTAACAATGAGCAAAGTGATAAAGTGCATGTGCATATGTAAGTGCGGGTAAGTGAATGATAGGTAAATAGATATTGTAGATAGATCACTTGATCAATCAATCAATCAATCAATAGATAAAAATCTCTGATATGTCAGTCCTTACCAGTTAGAAAGGGTGAAATGGAGTCACATTATAATTAACCCCGGCCCCTGCCCCCACAACTTATTCAATAACAAAACTAACCCTTGTCAAAGGGTCCTCCAGTTATTTCTGGCAGCCCTCAAAGGACATTCCATGTAATGTCAACAGTCCCTGTGTGGTAACTTAATGTGGGTTCCCAGGCATTTCCTCAGATGCCCCCTCAGTTGCCATTCTTTGGCCTAACCAGGAGTGCTGGGTGTTGTGCAGACTCCTTCCATCTCCATGTCACTCATGGCCATGCTTGAGCCTGGAGACCCGCACATTCTCCAGATGCCTGCTTTTGATGGTGTGGCCCAGGACCTGGAGCATCACCTGGGATCTTGTGAAAACTGCCCAGCTGCACCCTCAGACATTCTTATTTAAGAGCTATGGGGTAACTTTAGCCTGCTTCTTAAGCTTTAAAGTGCTGAGGAATCACAGGGGGTTCCAATTAATAGACAGATTTTGATTCTATTAGTTCTGTGGTGCGGCCTGAGATTCTTCATTCGTACAAACTACAGGACAATGCTGATGCCCCACACCGTGCTTTGCAAGCCTGTGGAGAATGGTCTCCCAGCCTCCAGTCTCAGACCCTCCACCCAAAGGCCCCAAACCCAGTAAAGGGACGGACAGAACAGGAAACATACCAAGTTCTTCCTTTTCTTCTCTCTCCTCCCTCTCCCTCCAGTTCCAAATCATAAATGTTCCATAAACATTAAATGCCTGGAATGTGGAAAGGGTGGACCAGATGTGCAGCGATTGTGTGTTTGGTGGGCTGTGGAATGGGTTATCTGCATGAGCGTCATCTCAGCAAGCCTCTCCCCACCCCCACAAAAAAAAAATGTGAATATGAGAGAGAGGGAAGAGCTTCTACTGGGGTCAGATTGTGCAAAGGGTTAAAATTATGCTTGTATTTGCCCTCAAGATCTTCATGAAGCTTACAAAAAAGTTAAAAGAATGTTTTAAAATCCCTAAAGAGATAAACCATTAGTTGGAAACCAGAAGTTTCAACCCAAACATAATTTGGAATTGGCTAATGCATGATGAATTTTAGACACAAAATTGGTATGGGTTTCACAGCAGCTCCACTGGAGCTATGCAGAGCATGGAGCTGCTGAAACTCAGCCATCAGTGCTGTTGTTCCTCGAGTTCCATGACCCTAAAGAAAAGTCAAATGTCACCTCCATGCCCACCTCCTGTGTCTCTAGCCCATCCTCTCATACCTCCAGCTGCCTCCTTCCTGGACTTGTACAAAGATCCCCCAATTCCTCTCCCACCTCCAGTCCCCCTCCACAGTCCACAATTGACTTTGCACATGCCCAGGGTTCACCATCTCCTGCTCTAATCCAGGCTCTCCTCTAATTATTCATGGCTTCAGAATGACCACTAAGCCCCTTAGCCTGACACTCAGAATCCTGTGTGCATTGATCCCGAATGACAACCCCCCATCCCAATCTCCCTCCCTTCTCTGGACATCTGGGACAAGCCTGGAATCCAGACTGGCCTCTTGCCATTTACTAAATGTCTCTAGTCATTAGCTTATTCGATTTCCTCCACTGAAGCACCCTCTCTCCTTCCATGTCCTACTTTGTTCTTTGGTACCTGTCAGAGACGGGAATCTTTGTTCCAAAAGAGACAGAATGAGCAGTGAGAAGCAGGAACCAGAGTTCTGGAGAGGTGGACTCTCGAACCCATCACTCAGACACTGGACATGCAAGTGTCCTGAATGGACTAAATTTCACAGGGAGTCTTAGTACTTCTTAACAACACTGTTGATAGAGGAGCAGGGAAGGCTGAGAGAGACTTGAAGATGGACAAGTTGAGTTCCTCTTCCCAAAAATGCAAGGGCAATATTCAACTCAATTCAACAAGCTGTAAGGCAGCAGTCTCCAACCTTTTTAGCACCAGGGACCAGTTTCATGGAAAATAATAACTCTTCTACAGATGTGGGGGGTGGGCAATGGGGCTCAGGCAGTAATGCAAGATGAAGCTTCAGCTTTGCTCACTGGCCTACTTCTCACCTCCTGCTGTGTTGCCCAATTCCTAACAAGCCACAAGACCAGTACCTGTCAGTGGCCCCTGGTGATTGGGGACTTCTGCTGTAAGGAAAAGGCACTAGCCAACCAGAAGTCAGCACTGGCCCAGAGTTCTGGAGGCTCCCTAATGGGCTAAGCCTTTGGTTGCTGGATTTTGGGTAGGTCTATGGGACTGTGGGGAAAAGGCAATGGGAGCTGGCATGGTGGGGAGGACAGGGGCCCTCCAGGGCTAACTAGTTCCTCTTTTTGAAAGCTCCCTTCACTCCCGCTCCTAGAACGGAGAACATGCCTTGCTTTAGCCAATTTTCTAAGACAGAAAAAAAGATTGGAATCCTGCCTCCAAACCCAAGAGGACTACAACCAAGTGTGCTTATTTTGATCCAGGAAAGATTCTAGAAGTAATGGTTTTTTGAGAACTTAAAAAAGAAGCAACAAGGATTCATTAAGAATTTGCTGGACCAGATTAGTGTCACATCTGGTTTTGCCATTGGGTACAAGATACCTTGAGGTCAGGGCACATATGGCTTTTGGTGTTGCCGCCTTGCTCCTTCTCACATCTAAGTCCACTTCCTTCCCCCTTGCTCCCCTCTCTCACCCAGTACTCAGAACCAGTACTGCCCAGAAGCCAGAGCCTTGCCTCCCAGACCTCAGCATTGGAGCATTGTTATTAATAGTCTGCTTCTGACCTCATGCCCAAGTGCAGAAGATTACCATATCCCTTGTGCTTCGGTTCAGAGCAAGGGACCTCAGACCTTGACCTGAACATCTATTACAGCAAGCTGCCTGGTACCCTGGGCCCCTTGACTCAGATCTCACCTTGCTTTGCTTTGCTTTGTCCTGCTTACTCCCCAAATTCAGGAGCCCTGACTCTGAACCCTAAATCAACTACTAGGGCTCTGTCAAATGACCCCAAAGCCAACCACCTTCCTACCCATCTGTATCCTCCTCTCAGGGCCCTCGATTTTCATCATCACTGAAGTGCTTGCAGGTTCTTCAAAGTGCAATACCTTTCTCTTGCTTCTGAGTCTTTACCCTTTGCCCAAAATGCCATGTACCCTACATCTTCTGCTCTCCTGCTTGTTATGCAAGGTTTACTGAGAGCATCTTCCCTTATGGTCCATGCCATCATCCAGGTCTAGACTAGGGACTTCTACCTACCAGCATAAACTCAGTGCCTCTCATTACATCCTATGCACTGTATTATATTTGCCTTTTTATGTGTCTTTGTGCTCTCTGAAGTCAGTGACAGAGTCTTAAACATCTGTAAATCCTCAATACTGAGAACAGAGCTGACATAGAAAAGGCATTCAAGTGTGTGTAGATTGATGGGTGGAAACTTGTGGGAGTACAGCATTTATTTGGAAAGCCTAATAAAGACTCTAGGCATTTTTGACAGAATAGCGATGAGCTGGGTTTAACAAGATAAGATTTAATTGGAACAAATGTAAGGTTCTGCCCTTAAGTCCAAGAGGCATATGTGCAGGAAGAGGGAGCCATGTGTAGTTGCAGTTTATATGAAAAGCCTGGGGAGCTAGAGCTGTCAGGAAGCTCAGCACAGGTCAATAGTGTGATCTGACTGCCCCAAAATGAACGCATCGTTAGCCTGCACTAGAAGTATAGCTTCTAGAATGAGAGGTGAAATGCACATTCCAATCAAACACACCGTAGCTCTGGATTCATTCTGAGCTTCACACTTTAGGGACCAGACTCTAGCAGATTCAGAGTAAAAAGTTCAGGGTGGTGAGAAACAGGTGTAGGATTAGGGCTGCTTAGCCTTCAGAAAGTATGTAGGTTCATGCTAGTTATCTTTGAACATCCAAAGACGCATGGTTTATTATGAGAAATTACTTTCTGACCAACAGGGCTATCCAAAATGGACAGGTAGGGAGTCACTTCTCAATGGATCCATTTCAAAGTGCAACAGAATCATCTTTTCAAAACATGGATCTGACTGTGTGTCATTCACAGGTATACACACACACACTTTTCCTGTTTCCCACACACATCTCCGCTGCTGCTCAGCCCCTACCCAAACCCCTGCTTTAAACCCTTGTAAGGATTCCCAGTGTTCTTAGGACACCAAAGCACAACTCTGTGCAGCCTCTCAGGCTCTGCTCCTGTTGGCCTCCCCTTCTCCCTACCCTCCTCTCTTACCTGTCTCCTTGCTTCCTCTGCTCCCTTCAGAACTTCTTACCAGGATCTCTTGCCTCAACACCTTTGCCCAGGTAGTGCCCTTCACCCAGAATGCTCTCCTTCCCCTTCTTTCACCTTGTGTGTGCTTCACATCCTTTCCATCTTGTTAGGTTCAGGCTCCACCCCTTCAGAGAGCAGATCATTGCCCTTTTTCCCTGTCTTGGCAATCTCAGAATTTTCTATTTGTTCACTTATCTCCCCTGCTAGACTGTAAGCACCAGGAGGTCAGAGACTGCATCTGAGTTGGCTCACCATCTCGCCACCTCCTCAGCACTGAACACACAAGAGTTTAGTTAAATATGAGATGCATGAGTAAATGAATGAAGGGATGCCCAGTTGAGATGACTATTTGGACAGATGCTAGGAAGGAATTAAAAATCTCAGGTGAGTCATTAGAATAAATGCACTTTAAGGTCTTTTTTAAAATTTTTTAATTTTTTAAAATTTATTTTAATTGTTGTTCTTGTACAGTTTTTTGTCTTTTACTCCCATGCCAGCCCACCGCCCCAGCCCTCCCCACTTCCCTCCCATTTCCACCCCCCCTAGTTTTTATCCATGTGTCCTTTATACTTGTTCCTGTAAACCCTTCCCCTTTTCCCCTGATCTTCCCTCCCCTCTACCCTCTCTCTGGTGACTGTCAGTCTATTCTCAATTTCAGTGTCTTTGGTTATATTTTGATTGTTTGTTTGTTTTGTTGGTTAGGTTCCTGTTAAAGGTGAGATCATATGGTATTTGTCTTTCACTTCCTGGCTTATTTCACTTAGCATGATGCTCTCCAGTTCCATCCATGCTGTTGCAGAGGGTAGGAGCTCCTTCTTTCTTTCTGCTGCATAGAATTCCATTGTGTAAATGTACCATAGTTTTTTGATCCATTCATTTACTGATGGGCATCTGGGTTGCTTCCAACACTTGGCTATTGTAAATTGTGCTGCTATGAACATAGGGGTGCATAGGTTCTTTTGGACTGGTGTTTCAGGGTTTTAGGGATATAATCCTAGCAGTGGGATTGCTGGGTCAAAAGGTAGATCCATTTTTAGTTTTCTTAGAAAATTCCATACTGCTTTCCATAGTGGTTGTACCAGTCTGCAATCCAACCAACAGTGTACTAGGGTCCCCTTTTCTCTACAACCTCTCCAACACTTGTTGTTTGTTGTTTTGTTTATGATGGCCATTCTGACTGGTGTGAAGTGATAACTCATTGTGGTTTTAATTTGCATCTCTCTGATAGCTAGCGATATTGAGCATCTTTTCATGTGTCTCTGGATCCTCTGCATGTCCTCCTTGGAGAAGTGTCTGTTCAAGTCCTTTGCCCATTTTTTAATTGGATTGATTGTCTTCTTAGAGTGGAGTCGTGTAAGTTCTTTATATATTTTGAAGATTAAACCCTTGTCTGAGGTATCACTGGAAAATATGTTTTCCCATACAGTCAATTCTCTTTTTATTTTAATATTGTTTTCTTTAGCTGTGCAGAAGCTTTTTATTTTGATGAGATCCCATTTGACTTTAAGGTCTTTTTAATATCAGAATGTCCTATCTTCACTATCAAAAATACCCTCATCATTAAAGAGCCCTCAAACATTAGCCTTTCCTATTTATCAAGGGGCCTCCTATGAGTCCTCTGCTCCTTTTCTAAATAACTTTGATTGCACTTGCCATATCCTATCTAATCATAAAGGCATTTGAGCAATCATTTTAATTTCTCAGCTCAAGGAATTTAGAATCCATCTGGGGAGATGCCACATTCACCTTTGCACCCCTCCCAGCACACTCCAAACTACAACCAGTGCTTGGCACATACCTAAGCCTTAAAAATAAATGGGTAACATGCACTTGACATTTCCTTATGTTCCACTAAGTCTTGTTTTCCAATTAGGGAAGAGTGTTTGCACACAACGTGTCATATAATACAGATGAAATCTCACTGGAAGAAGAGGCATAAATACCCGTACGCCGCCACACAAAATGGAGTGAGGTGGGGAGACAGTAGCCACGGGACTTTGAGATCCTAGTGATGAAGGCATTCTGTTGCAAATCTTTCTGTGCGTTTGACCTGTGTATACTTTAATGAATTTTCAAGCTATCCTCCTTCAGGCTGCCAATTATGATCAATTTTCACTCATCTAAAAATTATAAACAGTAAATTAAGTTGAACATTACCCATTTAATACTTCCCTGTGGACTTTTCATTTTTCCCTCTCCAATTAAGGAGACCCCACTGAATATCTAACTATGAATTTGCAAGCCATTTACTCAGAAGAGGGCAAGAAATTCTAACTTTGTATTTCTAAACTGAACTTAATTTCCTCCCCCAGCCCCAGTGTTTCTCTCACACGTGGCCTAGTATCAGGATCATGCTGCACTAAAAGCAGAAAATTGTTGTCCTGACTCACGGTGAGTTAAATCAGTGCTTCTGCAAGCCTGGTCCCCACGCCAGCAGCACCAGCAGCACCAGTGTGCTGGTTAGAAATGCAAATCCTCCGGCCCAGCTCCAGACTGAGGAATCGGAATCAGCAATCTGTGCTCTAACAAGCCTGCCAATGGATTCTAAAGCATGTTTGAGTTTGAGAACCCTCCAATGCAACTTCTTTTCATCCCCAAACATGAAGTCTGAAGGTTAGAGTGACCTCCCAGCTGCAGTGAAAGCTAAGGAAACACCATTAAAGCGGACAGTGACAAGGGAAGCAGGGATGGCGATGGCAGCTGGGTCAGCCAGCCATCAGTTTCTGCCCCAGATCCGTTGCGCTTTGCAAGGCTGTATCCTTCCGTGAGATGGCGAGCCGTTGGGTCCACCACAGCCCTTCGTCAGCCACCTGCCACTCTGACTTAGGAGCCCTGAAGTGTCTGCTGCTCTCACCTTGCTAATTCAAAGCCACCAGGAGCATGGTGTCCTATCCCCCAGCCTAGACTCTTCCTGCAGCTAATCCTGTCCCACGCCATGGATACGCACCTACAAAGCAGACTCCGCGGCCTCTAGGCCCAGGTGCTCACACGAGTCCTGGCAGCCACCTCCCTTGGGCAGTGGGGAATGAGGAGAGGCAACAGTGCCAACACCTCTTTGCTGTCTTGCAAACCATCTTCTCCCCCACCCCAGTGAGAGTCCCCTCTTTCAAAATCTCATCTTAAACAGAAAAAACAAATACTGGTACACTACGTATTCTCCAACATCTTCTGACTTACACTAGGACTGCATCTTAAAAGCCAAGCATCTGAAGCCTTTTTTCTCTGATGCGGTTCTTGAAGCAATGGGAGCCTCAGACACAGTGGTCTGTAGGAGGTGGGGGTGGAGGGAGTGGTTCAGAGGAGAAGACAGAGCCATGGAGGGCAGGGGCATTGACTGCCTGGCAGCCAATGACTTCATAAACACTAGTTGCTGTTTTCAAAAGACCATCTTTGGAAGGGAATATTGTACAGATGTTGGAGTGTGTTGGTGGGGAGGTGTTGCCCACAATGCTATGTCTACAAAGTCTAAAATAGCAGTGTGCAAAGGAATCGCTCTCAAACTCCGTTATTTTGAGACCTAGTGGAGTGGAAGGAATAATGGGATAAAAATCGAAAGAATTGGGTTTCTGTCACTTCTTTATCTGGGTAATTGCAGCCAAATCACTTCATCTCTTTGAATCTTGAATATGTGACCTATAAAGTGGAATTGGAAATGCCTGCTCTGCCTGCCTGGTGCACAGTTTCATACCCATTTTACAGATACCAGTTATGAGGATCAAACAAACTGAGGCACACAAAAGCACTTTTTTATTGAGGTGCAATAGACACATAACATTATATTAGTTACAGGAGTACAGCGTAACGATCCAGTATTTGTGTGTTGCGTAATGATCACCACCATAAAGTCTAGTTAACCCCTGTCACCAGACATGGCTACATTTTTTTTCTCCTGAGAACTTTTAAGACCTACTGTCTTAGAAACTTTTAAACATGCAATGCAGTGCAAACTATACCCATCAGGCTGCACATGTCATCCCCAGGACTTATTTATTTTATAACTGGAAGTTTGTATCTTTTCACCCCTTTCATCCATTTCTCCCACCCCCGACTCTGACGTGAAAGTAATTTGAAATAAAGTAGTGATTATACAAGTGAAAACTCATATAAATGCCATTATTTATCTCGTAAACCAAAGAGGCAATAATTGTTTGCTCTAATAGAACCAATAGTTTTTTTAAACCAAATTAAATTCCAGTAGTGTTGCTAGACTCTTACTCTATGACTGTCTCTTCAGACTTTTCAAACAGGTTAAGGAAATAAAAGACAAGAGGAAAGAATGTTTTCCATGTAACCCAGCAGGTTACTTTAGGTCAAATACATCCTCACTGATTTTCTTCCTGCTTGATCTACCAATTACTGGAAGAGCAATGCTGAAGCTCCAACTGTAATAGAGGATTTGTCTGCCTCTCCGTGCAGATCTATCAGTTTTTGCCTCACAATTCTGATAGGCTATTAGGTACAAACACCTTTAGGGCTGTTATATCTTCTTGGAGAATTGACAGCATCGTTATGCAATGCCCCTCTTTATCTCTGACAATTCTCCTTGTTTTGAAGTCTGCTTTTGTCTGAAATGAACATAAATTCTCTATACTATGCTAGTGTTAGCATAGTATATCTTTCTCGTTGTCTTTACTTTTAATATGATTCTTTATATTTGAAGTGGGTTTCTCATAAACAAAGTATAACTGGGTTTTGCTTTATATTTTAATCCACTCTGATGTTTTTTGAAATTGGTATGTTTAGAACTCTCACATTTTTTCAGGCAATGAATACCTTTATGTTTAAGGTTCTTGGGATATGTTGCCACATTTTTCTCCCAAAAAAGTTTTGCTGGTCAAGGCACCCATCAGCAATTCAATATAATAAATGATATAATAAATGCCTACTGTGAGCCCATCCATGGGAATAAATGGTGGATCCACCCACATGTAAGTCTCAGTTTCATCGCATCCTTGCCAGCACTGGGTTTTAGGCTTTTTTAGACTCAAAAATCTAATAGTCATCTTAGTTTTTATCTCTCTGACATCAGGAAGGCAGAACTTCCATGCCTGTCTGCTTACCAACTGGAGCATCTCTCTACTGTGTGCATGAATCATTTATTTACCTCTTGAGGTGTTGATATTTACCTCACCTACTTGGATTCATTCTTTGTATAGTATAGATAGTTGGCCTTTGTTATTTATGTGTCAGAGACTTCAGGAGCTGAGTGAGATCTGGAGTTTATTTGGTCTAAACCCCTTCTTGGTTGGTTGAATGATGGTCCCCCCAAAAATATGTCCATGACCTAACTCCCAGAACCTCTATTTGGAGGGTTCTTTGCAGATTTCATTAAGTTAAGGTAGACCATTCACATTTAGAGTGATCCTTGATATACTGGATTAATTTCTATCATGTCTGTAACTGTTTTACTATTTGTTACTTTTGTTCTTTGGGTTTTTCCCCCTCTCATTCTGCCTTCTGTGGTTTTGACTGAGCATTTTGTATGACTCCATCTTGTCTCATCTCCTAGCATATCAATCAGACTTCTTTTTTAAAACATTTACTGGTTGCTTTAGAGTTTCCAATATACATTTTTAACTAATCTAAGCGCACCTTCAAATTACACTACGTCATTTCACTTGTAGGGCAGATAGCCTATAACAAAGTAGACCCAAGTTCTGCCTCCGTGTATGACACCGCTAGCATTCATTTCACTTCTGTGTATGCTGTGAACCCCCAGTACAGGGGTTCCCACTCTCAGGCAAGTCCACACTCAGCCATTTTAACCGTGTCTACTAGTTTACGGCCCCAGTGACTTAACTTCAAGTTCAGATAAATAAACCTGGGCTGTGACTCTTGGGATTTGCCTGTCTGTCCAGATTTGAAGGTGGCAGTTTGCCTGGCAACAAGTTCTATGGGGGGAGTTGGGGGGGGAGGTGAGGAGGGGGGTCCAGGAAAAGTAATTCATTTTCATTTTGCTCCACTTCTGTTGTTGTTGCTGCTAAGGATGGGGGTGATGATTTCCATGCCCTTCACACGTCAGAGCTGAGACCAAAACAGGTCCAGTGGATTATTTTACATCATGGAGATTATATTCATGTTTGCTGATTTGCTAAAGTATCCAGCCCCACAGCTCAGTCATGCTCTATCCAGCTGACCAGTTCTGGACTAAACAGAGTGAGGTTCCCGACACAGAAGGCAGAGAGACCACTCAATCTTCCAATCTGACCCGAGGGCCCCATTGTGCACAGTGTTGCTGGTGCAAAGCAAGAACAGTTGCATCCCTGCCCTGTGCTAGTTTACAGTCTGAGTGACACTGGTGCAATTGTTCCAAGAAATGGTTGCTGCTTTTTGGTTCAGGAACCTCAACTACTTACTGTAAGCAAGGACTGGAGCATATGCGCTCCTCTCCCAGATAATCCCTATTCATTATATTCTCATCCACCCAACAGCCCACTAGACTTAACCTGCTCTGTCCAAAAAAAAAAAATGTAATCAAGATTTGATTATAATGTGCACTTTTAAAAACAGTTCAGCAAAATGTTGGTTTAAAAAAGAAGAATTCCAATTTCTTCAGAATGCTGTCAATCTTACTGGCAGTGCCACACAATAAGTACATGCTTGTGTACTTATTGTGATGCTTGCTTGCATTGATAATCATGAAACCCTACAAGATTCTAGAGAGCTTTTGAATCATCTAAGAGAGATTAAATTATGTTCAGTAATGTTTTAGTGGTAAGTGCATTTTATACTGTATTCCACATCAACAGAATCTGATTATTCATATGAGGCACAAGGTGACTCTCTGCTTGCCCAGAAGACAATCTTTTTATTTCCATTTGAATTACAAAGGTTTGCTAAACATCTGCCACACACCCCAACCCTGATGCACACTGGGAGGCATGTTCCATTTATTTGCAGAGTTCACAATTTCATGGTTAAAGAAAAACAAACAAGCATGCAAACTAATAAAGAAAACAGACAATACACACATAACCCCAGCACCCAGCACATGTGAAAGTTGGTTGAATGAATGTTTGCTCAATGACCTGTAGACAAAGTGTTATATAGATACAGAGACATGAGAAACCAGACGCTAACACAGGGAGGAGATGGCTGAGCTCAGCTATGGAGGATTCTGAATTCTCTGGCAGTCACTAACGTGGAGGAAAGTATGCTATCCAAAAGGAAAGTGAGGAGAATTTTCAGAGAATGGAAATAAGGCTGGTATTTCTGGAATGTGTGGGTGGAAATGATGCTGGAAAAGCAAATCACAAAGGCCTTGAATGTCATGAGGAAACTCTCAGACGACCAGCTGGGGTGCTGGTAATTGGGGCTGAAATGCCCGGTAATGCCACGGGCCAAAGGGATATGGGCAATAGACCAAATATGTCTCTTACATCAGCTAAATTAAAACCAGGGTTTGGACAGGGCAGCAGAGCAAAGAGGAGGAAGAGACTCTGGAAGACATACATGCGTGGTCCCGAGGAGCACAGTGAACCTCGGCTCCATTTGGAGAGTGTACATTCACAGGAGCCTAGGGACTAGAGAGTTGGGCAGCTGTAAAACCCTCAGGAATATGTTAGGCACGCATGCACACACGATGTGTGCACATGACAGGTGTGAAGTCTGCAGCTGAGTCGGTGCCTTTATGTGCTTGCGTTTTCCCCAATCCCCACAGTCCTTGCCCCACCCACAGGACTGCTTCTCATCGCTGACTTGCTGATCAACAGTGCATTAGGACCAGACCTGCTTTCATCAGTTCAAGCTGCTATAACAGAATACCATAGACTGAGTGGCTGCAACAACAGGTATATATTTCTCGCTGCTCTAGAGGCTGGGAAGTCCAAGGTCAAGGTGTCCGCGGATCCAGTGTCTAGTGAGGATACAGTTTCTTATTTGCAAAAGGCCATCTTTTCTCTATTCCCACAAGGCAGAGAGAGACAGAGCTCTTGTCTCTTTCTCTTCTTAAAAGGCATTAATCCCATCATGAGGCCTCACCCTCATGACCTCCTTTAACCCTAATCTTACCTTCCAAAGGACCTACCTCCAAATACCATCACACTGGGGATTAGGGTTTCAACAAGTGAGTGGGGGAAGACACACACATTCAGTCCATAACAAGACTTCTCCTTGAACTCCAGCCACCTTGTGTGCGTCCTTGTCAAACTCTTGGCAGACCCATATTTCTGAGGGGAGGACTCTGCCCTGAAAGCCTTGGTGCTGCCTAGACTCCTGCCTGGTGGGATAAGTCATTTGGACCCAAAGCCCTGCCACTCATCCAACTCTGAGAAACATCACTCTCCAGGGATTCACGCTGCAGCCCACAGCCCTGCATTTAGAAATCTTTTTTGAAAACAGCTGGATGAAATCAGAGTTTACTCCTGTCCCCTGGGCTCTGTCATTTGAATAGCAGGCTCTCCTTTCCCCTGTCTCCATACCCTTGAGGGAGCAGCCCTGAAGTTGTGTTCGCTCATCCCACCCCTGTCCCTCCACAGTCACCTCTGCATCCCTCTCCACTTTGTTCTATTCTGACGAAGAGCCAGTTTTTGTGCACTTACCCATCGCCTGTCACATGCCAGGCACCGCTGGGGATTCAAAACTGAGAGAGCATGCCTTGCAGGTACCCCTCAAACTAGAAACCTGTCACCTGGGAAAGGCAGGTGCATGCGTGTGACAGAGCTTTCTTAACGGAAGACTACTTGCATGCAGGTTCACCACTGACTGTGCAGCTGGAGCTGAGCAATTGAGCCAGCATCCTTACCCAGCAAAAAAAAAAAAAAAAAAAAAAGTAAAAGCCTTTCTACCACCCAGGATTGTGAGGACAAATGAGGGGGGAAAAAAAATAAGACCTTGGCTTAACGATCCCTAGCTCATTAATGGTTCCAAGTGACACAACGTGGCATGACAGCAGGGTCCAGCTTCCGAGCGCCCAGGATCTAAGGACAGCACACTGGCAGGAGGCAGCTTTCCCATGGTGAGGCTCTGGTGAAGCATTTGCAGCATCCAAGAACTCTTAAAATGCTCCGTTTGAGGAGGTGCCAGGCCTTATCTCAAGAGCCATGTGCTTGGCACTAAGTCTAGGGAGGCTGATTCATAAGGAATACTTGAGAGCCCTGGACAGGGCGCTTACAGACCTAGAAAACCCTACATGCTCTTTTAATGTTTTTCTTCTCCCCTGAGAAAAGTAGGAGCTAAGAGATTTATGGAGCCTCAGCCAGGCCTCCCCCATGGCCACTCCAGTGGGCATTCCCACTGGTTCTGACGCAGCGCTTGTCCCCAGCCTCAGCCAAGCAGCAAAAGTGCAAGGCTCACAAGGGGAAGGCAGCCAAAGGCCAGGCTCCCTTGCCTGGAAAGAAAGAGGGCATTTCTTCTGAACACATAGGCAGGTGTTAGCTAGAAATTTATTGTGGTTTCGAAAGCCACAACAATAACCAGAGTACCCTGTGTGCCTCAAATGTGCAATTCAGCCAGCCTCCATTCTCTTATTAAACCAGCCCAGCCCCGGCTTCTGGGACCTTGAACTGGCTTTGTGTGCTTCTTAAGGTACTATATATCCCCTCTGCTCCCCCAACCAGGAACAATATCAGGTGGCATTTGCATATTCCCAACCCCTGGAAAGAACCCAACACAAACCTGGTCTATGAGTGCTACCCTCCCTTGAAGGTGCTGCTGTGGCAATAATGTGAAGGATGCAGAGAAGGCTCCTCCATCAAAGAACTACATGGAGCTTCTTCAACTCTAACAGCAACTACGCTGATAATGCCCGGTGCTGTTCTAAGTATGTGAATATCATGATTCATTTAATTCTCTGAACCCATGAGGGATGTGGGATTACCCTGCTCCCTTCACAGATGCCAGCAGGAACTGAAGCACTGATTGGTTCTGGTCTTGCCCAATATCACACTGTAGGGGAGAGTGGGACAGGATTCAACACTAGTACATGTCCCAGTAGGCATCCCTCTGCTCTTTTTCCATCACCACTCAGCCCTGTTTCCTGACTGCAAGAAAGTGATTCCCAGGGCCTTCCCCTTGGATCCCAGCTGGTATGGGGCAGGTCTTCAGAGGGCTTACAAGTCCCCCCACTGAGCACACAGAGGCTCTGGTATGAAAGGGATTACGTTAAGCATAATTTGTTAGATTACCCATTTTTTCCTTTCAGCACATTTCTCATTTCAATCATTCCTTTTCCTTTCCAGACCCCAGGAGCCAGAAATACACACACAGTCTTTGCATTGATGTAAATAACCATGGGCTTATTGAATCCATCTGCTCGGACTATGGTTGAAATCACAGTTCTGCAATGTTTTCCACCAAGCAGCCTTAGGGCATCAGGAAGTTTAGCTCCTGCCTTGCTGGGGCAGGTTTGTCTTACTTCCTTCAAGAAGAATCCTCACTACTGAGTGTTTATTTTGTTTGCGTCCTCAGAGCTCAAATTCTAGCTGTTTCTACCTACTATCACTTATTCTCCTCTTCTCTCCCCCAGCACCCCAAAAAGCTGCCTCTTCCCTCCCAGCCCCACAGACTGCTGGCTCCGTTATTCCATCCTAGGACCAAAGGTTTGAAGGCAGACAGAGCCAGTGGGCACAACCTGCGGCCACAGCCCACGGTGCCCACCAGCCCCACCCAGCTCCCATGCAGCTGCCTCATTTTCCCCCTCCTTGAACTGGGCACTCCCTTTTTTCTTTTTTAATAACATTAAAAGTAACAGATGAACATATCAGACACATGTTCTGTGCTAGGTATTGCTATAAGCCTATGCAAGTACAGTCACGTGCCACATGATGACATTTCAGTCAATGATGGACAGCATATACTATGGTGGTGCCATAATATTGTAATGGAGGTGAACATTTCTATGGCTCAGTGACCTCATAGCCATTGTAACATCATGGTGCAATGCCTTACTCACATGTTGGTGGAGATGCTGGTGTAAATGAAGCTGCTGCACTGCCAACTGTATAATAGTATAGCACATACCATTATGTACAATACACAATAATGACTACAGATGTTTATGTTATTGGTGTATGTATTTGTATATTATATTTTTGTTGTTTTCCAGTGTACTCTAATTATTAAAAAACGAGTTTGCTGTAAAACAGTATGCCATGTTACACTGGCAGAGGCTTCATGTCTTGTGTTATTGCATCTCTTGATTGCATCATTTTCTCTTGTGCTTGATTTAACCTCGTGTTGTTTTGTACAGAAACACAGTGTACAGGTTTGTAGCCTGGGAGCCACAGGTTATACCACAGAGCCTAGGTGGGTAGTAGGCTATACCATCCAGGTTTGTATAAGCGTGCTTTGTAATATTCAGATAACAATGCATTTCTCAGAACGTATACCCATCATTAAGAGGTACATGACTATACCATTTTGTTTTATTCTCACAGCCACTCAGGAAACTGATGCACAGAGGTGAAATAATACATCCGAGATCATACAACTAGGAAGAGGTAGAACCAAGATATGAACATTAAAAATCTGGCTGAAGGGTAGGGATTCTTAACTACTATAAAAAAACTAAGCTCTCCTAGCCCCATAGGTCTGGAAGCTTTGGGGGTCAGAACCCAGGCCTTCTGCTGTGGATGATTAGTCTTTTGTCATCCAGTTGAGTTGTTCTTTATTTTCTGGGTTTTGCTTTGCTTAGTTATGTTTTGTTTGCTTTGTATCTTTCCCTTACTTCCTGTGTCCCCTGAGTATCACTCATTAGTTGAGTATTTACTGTAATCCATGGGTGTATCCTTACTTCCCTCTTCTTTCTCTCTCTTCTACCCCACCCATCCAGTCAGTAGCCAAGTCCTCTGGATTCTTTTATTTCATAAATATTTAAAGAGCACTTCCTATGTGCCAAGCACACAGTAGGTGAACAAGGTAGATGGAGTCACTGTACATGAACCAGCTCCTTGGTGATAGGCATGCACTCCAGTCTGATACCCACCGGCCTAGGTGATAGCTACGAGACTACTGGGTTCATTCTGTCCCACACACAAGGACCCACAATGCCAATCCTACCACCAGATCTTCATGTTCAGATCCTACCCATCTTAAGGCCCATCTCAGTGGTCCTTCCTCTGTAATACCTACTACAATGCTATCTTCCTCTCAGCCCAGCTGAGATCAATCTCTCTCTCCTCTTTAGGATCAATCTCCCAATCCTCTTTAGGAGTTCTCTCCAAGAATGTCAGTGTCTTTCATTGCATTTGCTACTTTTTATCTTGTATTATTGCATGTGCCAATCTTTTTGCCATTATTAGATTGCAAACATCTTAAAGAGCTATCTCTTAATCAGCTGACTGGATATTCTGAGCACAGCAGCCAAAGCAATCCTTTAAAAATCTAAGACTCAGTATGTCATTCTTCTGTTCAAAACCCTCAAGTGGCTCCCCATGTCACTGGGAATAAAAACCAAAGTTCTGGTGATGCTCTATAAGGCCCTGGTTTGACCCCCTTTACCTTTGTGGCCTGCCCTCGTACAACTCTACCTCTTGCTCCTTCCACTCCAGACACAGGGCCTTCTTGCTAGACTTCAAGTGTACCAAGCACCCCTCTGCCACAGGGACTTTGCACTGGCCATTGGATCTACCTAAATGCCCTTCCCGCACATAGCAGAGAGATCTTCCCCAGAGAACCTACCAACTAAGGTACCTGTGAGAGGGACAGGAAGCCAGACCAACCTCCTGCTCATGTTTAGGTAAGTTTCACAAATTCATTTTCCCCTCTTGCTTCAGCAAGCCTTCTCTGGACAGACTTTCTCTCCAGTCCATGCTCTGCAATGGCTGCCATGTGATCTTGATGGAAGAGACCAATCAGCCATACCCTTTCTGGGAACCCCACTTACTTTCCAACCTGGAGGTTCATTCAGACAGGAATTTCCTACATAAACCTAGGGAGGGATGAGTGGGCCCAGCTATAAAATAAAATGCACTTTGACCCCATGTAGGGTATGGGAGGCTAAATAACAGCCTGCAAATGGAAGGTCTCTCTGAGGAGGTGATATTTGAAGAAACACCCCAAAAAAGACAGCAAAATAGTTGTTAGAAGGAATAGGATGGAGCACTTCGTACTGAAGAAATAAAAGCACAAAGACTCAGTGGTCCCTGCTAGTTGTGGGAAAGTAACTCCTACTGCTGCACCATGGCATCTGTAGCAACACTCACATTTGAATGATAAAGGAGCCCTTCTCTCATCACCAAAGATCAGGACTGCAAGTCTCTCATTTTATGGAATTTGTGGCCCTCAAGTCTCATACGATGGCAGCAAAGGCTATGGGAAATGCAATGAGAACATCAGTTGGACCAAATAGTAGTGGATAAAGGCAATGTGACTGTACTGATAGTCCCACCATTTTGAGCATGATGGATGCTGATTATCAGATAGCCAAGCTCATACTGAACTGCCCAAATCACAGGATGATGGAATTGGAGATGGAACCACAGGAGTGGTTATCCTAGCTGGTACCTTATTGGAAGAAGCTAAGCAGTTGCTGGATCACCAGCTCAGGACCACCAAGGGCTATGAGCAGGCCACCCACATTGCTATCGAGCACCTGGACAAGATCAGTGATCATATTCCTGTTGATGTAGAGGACACTGAGACCCTGATTCAGACTGAATAAACCATACTGGGCTCCAAAGTGGCCAACAGCTAACCCCAACAAATGGCCGAGACTGCTGTGAACGCTATCCTCACTGTGGCCAGTACACAGTGCAGAGACATTGACTTAGGGCTCATTGTAGTAGAAGTCATAGTAGCCAGGAGGTTGGAGGACACTAAATCTATTAAGATCATGAATGTGGACAAGGATTTCAGTTACACACAAATGCTAAAACAAGTAGAAGATGCTAAGATTGTAATTCTCAAATGTCCATTTAAACCACCAAAGCAAGGTCTGGCCAGTGTGGCTCAGTGAATGGAGCAACAGCCTGCAAACCAAAAGCTGGCAGGCTTGATTCCCAGTCAGGTCACATGCCTGGGTTGTGGGCCAGGTGGAGGCATGCGAGAGACAACTCGTTGGTGTTCCCCTCCCTTTCTTTCTCCCTCCCTTCCCCTCTCTCTAAAAGTATATAAATACAATATTTTTAAAAATAAAATAGAAGTACCTAAAGAAAGAAAATAAATAAATAAAATAAAAATAAACCATCAAAATCAAAGACAAAGCATATGTCAGACATGATCTCTATGGAAGACCTTAAAGCCCTTTAGAAATACAAAAGGGAGAAGTTGGAAGGGATGATTCAGCAAATTAAAGATGCTAAACTATTTGCCAGTGGAGACTATTAACAAATCATTTACCTCTTCAGAACTACTTGAAAAATCCAACCATAGCAACAGAGGGAAGACCAATCATCCTGCACTTTTCAGAACCCACAGCTGAGAAGCTGGGCTTTGCTAGGCACTGGTCATCAAGCAATTAAGAACTCTAGAGCTGTAAGCATTACATAAGAGGAGAAAAGAATATGATCATCGAGGAAAGAAAGCAATCCCTTCACAATGCTTTGCACGTCACCCGGAACCTCATCCGTGTTAGTGGTGTGGTGCATGGCAGAGGTGCTGCTGAAATCCCTTCTGCTCTCACAGTCAGCCAAGCAGCAAAGGGCATGACCTTGGAGCACTATGCCACGTGAGCATTCACAGGTGCTGTGGAGGTCATACCCAAGGCCCTTTCTGAGAACAGTGGCATGAGTGCAATCCAGCGCCAGACAAGTGAAGGAGATGAGCCCTGCTCTTGAGAATGACTCTTCGCACAAGGGTACAAATGATATGAAGAAACAACATGTCATACAAATCCTAGCTGGAAAAAAGCAATAGATATCTTGCAATACACATGGTTAGAATGATTTTGAAGACTAATAATATCTATAAGCCTAGAGAATCTGAAGAATAAAGAAAAAAATTAGAATACAATGTAGTAGTAGGATTGACTACAGTGATTAAATAAATGGGTGTCTTATGATGTAAAAAAAAGCACAAAGTCTTTATGAAAGAGAACTTGACAAGTTTGAGAAACAGAGAGACTAGCATTATGCATGACCTTGGGGGACATGAGAAGTCTGGGGTTTTTTAAGAGCAAAGGTAAGTTGATGAGAATAATAATCACAAATAACAACAGCTAACTATTATAAGCATAGTAACATATATATGTACAGAAAGACTTACATGTATAGTATCAGTACTGTTTTAAGTACTATATTTCCGTCAATTTAATTCTCAAAAAATTGCATAAATAGGTACCATTATTCCCATTTTACAGCTGAGGAAACTGAGCCACTGGGAGGTTAAATTACTTGCCAAGCCCACAAAGCTAACAGGTGGTAGAAACCAGAATCTGAAGCCATGCCATCTGGTTTCCCAGGCCTTGTTTCAAGCATTGGACTGTACTGCCTTTTCTGCTGAGGGCTTCACACAAAAAAGTTCATTCTGTGTGTAGCAGGGGAGGACTCAAGGATGGTTCTTAGGTTTTGCACTTGAGTGAGTGAGTGATGCCTTTACTGAGAGAGGAATGGGCTTGGTAGAGAGGGTTCCCCAAACCCAGTACCCTTGCCCTTGGGTAGCCCGTAAGCCTGTATCAACCCTCAGCCACATTCTAGAGAAAGCCCAGTACACAGATGCCAAAGTTAGCCTGCACTGGCAGGCCCATGCCAAGAACCACAAAAGCCTCATTTTATTTAAAACACAGTGCTTGGCAGAATTCCTGACCTAGACAGAGACAAGCCCATTACTTCATCTTATGAGCTACATTACAGCCTCTGGTTTTGTGTATCTCTTAGCAAGGCCTCTCAGCCGAAAATCCAGCCAGCCCATCAATCACTCGTCCCACAGGCCCACAGACCAGGCAGCAGAGGCTGAGATCCCAGCAGACATCTGTAGACATTTTCACATGGGATTAAGCCCTGAAGACTTCCTTGTTTGTTCATAGGGGGACTTGTTGCTTTATATTTTTAATTAACAGCAGATTTTTATCAATCCCCCCAAAATCTATTGGGGAACTGTAATTTTGCTTCCAATCTTCCTATTTAATACTCCCCTAATGCCCATAAAAAGCTTTGGAGTTTCAGTTCATGATTTTAATCTTCACAGATAATTAGCTGGTAGAATGACTTGGAGAGAGAAACAGGTATATATTTTCACAACTTGGTCAAGAGTGGGTGGGTAAGTTATGGGAGAAGGTCCCCAGGTAGTCTTGGCACATCTACATTTCTGAAACATAAACATGCAATTCATTTGAAGAAACATTCATTTAGGTTTTTTCATTACTGCCATAAAAAGTGCTTTCCCCTCTTATTTCTGAGGCACCTTATTATAATGCCACTTGGCTTTCCCACCCTCGAGACCCCCCTACAGAATCCTCAGTTGTTACACTATGCCATGCCACCTCGGCCCCACCCACTTGTCCTACAGTTCAAGTCAGTCCCCCTTGGATGCACACAGGCCTTTCCTGCAGTCTCTCCTCTGCTCCTCTTCCCTCCTGCTCAGCCTGCTCCTCTTCCTTCCTTCCTCTATTACCACTGACTGACCACTTTCTGCATGCATCGAAAACTATTATACAATATGTACTCACCTTAAAGCCTTATACTATTTGTGTGAAACAATAATGTTACACACAACCACACATGTGCACATAAACACACACACACATCTCTGACATTCGAAGAATCTGAAGCTTCTAGAGGTTAAAAAATTTACTCAGACCCTTTTTCTTCCTTATTTTCTCTGCCTTTCCACTCCCTTTTATCAGATATAGATAGGTGATACATACATGCACAGATCTACAGATAATAGATGTATAGACAGACAGACATGTCTACAGATGGACAGACAGAAGGAAAGACACTAGGACAGACAGATAGAAAAAAGACAGGTAGAGAGACAGACAGCTGACTGATAGACAGACAGACAGACAGACAGACAGACAGGGGGAGGAGGCAGGACTGCAACAGCAAGCAAAAATCAACCAAATACTTCATTCTACCTTTTTGTCCCTTTTCTCAGCTGCATTTCTCCCTTCACTTTTAATCCTAGGTGGAATGGTAGCTCAACAAACAGGTCTTGAGATAGATTTTAAAGGCTAGAGACAATGAGAACTAAAAGACCCCGTGGTTCCGAGGTGTGAATCAGGACATATGAGGCAGTGGTGTAAAGGATCTTTTTTGATAAACAGTAAAGTTCTCAAAGGTGGGAGGGTGTCAGAATCATCCATAGTGGAAGAGAGTTCAAGTTCTGGGGGGAGGTGGCTTACCACAGTGGTTCTCCATCTGGCTGTGCATTTGAATCTCCCAGAGGACTTCCTAAAATCCAAATTGTTGAACTTCACCCCCAGGAGTTTCTGATTCAGTAAGTCTGGGGCCTAAGAATTCACTTTTCCAGCAAGTTCCCAGATGATGTTGATGCTGCTGATCCAAGGACCTCACCTGGATAACCACTGCTATAACTTGAACATTACAGTGATGTTCAATCATGGCTCTTTTAATTAAGTCATATTATCTGGCATATTTGAAAATGAAGGAAACATCGGTGATTTGATTGTTTTCAAGTTTGGGTCAAGGTTTCAATGATACTCTGGCTGATGTGGCTCATTTGGTTGGAGCATCATCCTGTGATGGAAAGGTTGTGGGTTCGATTCCCAGTTAGGACACATCCTTAGGTTGCAGGTTCGATCCCCAGTCCTGGCACATATAGGAGGCAACTGATTGATGCTTCTCTCTCACATCAATGTTTCGTGCTCCCCCTTCCTCTCTCTCTAAAAGCAATGAAAAAATGTCCTTGGGTAAAGATTAAAAAATATATACTTCAGATGATAACTGAAATTTAAATGATCCACTGAACACTCCACCCACATTTTCTGACAATGTCTGGAACTCTCATTTCTCCCAACCATAAGCCTACCCATATGCCTCCTCATCCTGCACAATGAAAACAAAGATCTTGTCTGTCTTATTTGACATCAGAACTTCAAGACCTGAAACTGTATCTGAAATTCTGGGTGTGCTTGTATGTCTGTGTGTCTGAATGTGCATGTGTACATATACATAAACAAATATGTAAAAATGTATGTGTGTTTGTGTCTGGTGAGTGAATCAGTGAAGGGATAGGTTGCCCTGTAACAAATGGGTAGGAAAGTGGGCTCAGCACTGAACCAGCTGGGTTTGAGGCCCAGCTCCCCTATGTAGACCAGCTGTGTTACTCAGGCTCAGAGCCCTGAGCAGGAAACCTCTGAAATACCATCACTCATTACCCTAAAAATCCCACAACCCAAGGCAGGGAAGTAGCTTCCCAAATGGTTCTCCTGACCTGACAGAACACTCAAACAGGTGGGTAGAAGAAGCCTTAAGGAACGGCTCACACCCCCTTCCTCCTCCACATTGCACACCAATGCCTTGGAGAGACTGTGATTCTGAAATTGACTCAGAAGGAGTTGCCCACAGATGCCTGTGAACATGGGCATTGCCTCTTCGAGCAAAGGAGGCAGTGAATTCTTAGGAACCACACCCGGATTCTAAAATTGGGTCAGCTCATTATTGGCAGTCATTCTCAGAGGCCTCAAGGGCAAAATAAGTCAAATACAAAATGGCTATTAACTTCCTGAAGTTTCAAACCAGCTGGGGAAATTAGAAAAACTAATAGAAAAATAGATCTTGCAACCCTGGAACTGAGGTAACTGAAAAAAATGTAAGATGAGATGAATCACAGAAGAAGGGTTGTTTCCCCAGCACAAGGTATCTCTAGCAGGACTGAATTCCAACCCCCCTGGGGAAAGGTTGAGGAAAATTAAAGGAGGTTCAAGAATTTGGGCTGCACATTAAAATCATGCAGGGAGCTTTCAAACCGAAACAAAAGCAAAACATCCCAGGCATTACCGCAGGCAATTCAACAGGAATTCTTTCTCCGTAAATTTTGTAACTCTTTATATAGAAAATTTTAACAATATGCAAGATAAAACACCATCCTACCTCACTTATTTTTAGTAATTAATAACTCAGAACCAATCTTATTTTACCTCTGCCCCTACCCACTTCCCAGGCACCCAAATATAATTATTTTGAAGCAACTCCCAGATGTCAAACTTTAGGATGAATATCTGAATGATAAAGACTCTAAAAAGAAAAAGTTATCTTTATTAAAATTATTCCTCAAATAATCTGACAAAATCTAATTTCTTCTGCTATTCAATATATTTTTAACCATTTGTTTCAGTTGGAATGAAAATAAGTTCCCATGTGTTTAAATTTGTTGCCGTATCTCTCCCCATTTTTTTTTAATCTGTAAGCTCCTTCTCTTTCTCTTTCTTTTTATTATGCAATTTATTTTTCTTTTATGAAGAAATGAGGACAAGTGTCCTGTAGAGTTTCTCACCATCTGGATTTAGCTGATTGAATCCCCATGGTGTGGTTTAATATGTTATTCTGTCCCTGTATTTCCTATAAATTAGTCATTAGATATGGAGGCCTAATAAAATTCACATTTGAATTATCTGATAAGACTACTTCATAAGTGGTATTGTATACTCCCATCAAAGATATTTACTGTCTGGTTGCCTCATTTTTACCATATTAGTCATTAATAATCATCACCTACATTCATTAATTTATTTGGAATTTCAAAACAATAATAGTCCAACTCCATGATTCCTACTTATGCTAGCTAGAATACTTCTATTAAAAGCAACTTCTTTTTACTGACTATGTGGCCACCTGAGACACAGTTCAAATAGGAAAGGCAACATAAATGCTTGAGATCTTCTCTTTATTTGCCAGTTTCTAAAACAAGGAGCTGGTTCACTAGCATCCTCCAAACATGACCAAAGGTTTGTAATTGTTGCTATTAAGAGTATCATCAAGAACTCAATCATATAAACATACTTTATGTGTTTTAATCCACTGCCATTACAAATCAAGCTGCAGTGTAGAACCTTATGACTTCTCATATTTTCAGGCTCTTTACATGGACCTAGGGTTTATTCTGCTCAAAGTATCCTAACTTCGTCCAGTGCGAGCCTATTCAGTTTCACTTGTGAGTCCTCCTGAGATGGTCCCGACCACCGCTGTGCTCCTGTGTGACACAGCACTCGAGGCTCGTGTGTGTGTTCCTGCCCTCCACACTAAAATTATCCACTTCCCTAGTAGGCCCCGGTTTGATTGTATGCAAACTAGTATTTAGAGGCCACAGTGCAGGTGCTAAGGGTGCTTGTTGCTGCTGAGTTGGTGATTGTTTCCAGGCCTTTTTAGTGGACAGAGCTGGAAAATGTTTTATGTTTCAAGAAAAAAAGTATAAATTTATATCATATTTCCAATTCAAATTCTGGACTACAGGGTTTTTACTTATTCAGTGGTCTGACATGTATAACATCTTCCTTGCATTTAAAAAATAAAGCTTGGTTTAAAATTGTTAATTAGTTTTATCCCTTATTATACACAACAGTCTCCAAATGACAAAATCAACTATTATCAACAACATGATTACTGAAAACAGTAAAATTTCCTAGTTCTTTTCTGAATTATAATTTGCTGATAAACTAAATTTCTTTTAAGTTGTAGGTACTTGCTCTATCACTTTCTTTTTTACTATGCAAAAAAGTTGTAAGAAAGAAGTGAGGACAAGTATGATGTAGAGGTTCTCATCAGGAAGTACATCATCCCCTCCATTCTTAAATAAATGTAGCAGACCACACACCTAGCTTGGTTTTTCACTGACTCCTGGAGACTGATCACTGGTGCCGGTAGAGGCTTTTCTCACTCCTTTTCATAGCTGCACACCACCCCATCCTGCAGATGTGCCGTAGCTCTTTCTAGGTTATTTCCAGCATGTTTCCATTACAAATCGAGCTGCAGTGTAGAACCTTATGACTTCTCATATTTTCAGGCTCTTTGTGTGGAGCTGGAGTTGAGAAGTTCTAATCAGAGAAAAAAGCAGAAAGAGACCTAAGTTTGAATTCCAGCTTCTGCCCTTAATTTACTCCTTGTGAAATCTATATAACATCTGGATAAAATATCAGGATAATATCTGGATGATAACCTACCTCACAGATTTTGGAAATGATTAAATGAGCTAATATATGCAAGTTGCTTAAAGCAGTTCTTAGCATGTTTTAAGAGGTATATGTTGCTGTTATTGTTGCTGTGAATCTTCAAATTTCTTATTGAGCCTCTGTCTCAGTTTCCCCAGCTGTCTTGAATGCCTCAGGATGTTGGCACAACAAAATTAGCTGTGAAATTTCTTGAAATAGCTAAAATCTCTGAAAATGCAGAGCAAGGGTATTATTTTTATCACCGTGATTGTAGAGTGGCCCATTAAGAGAATTAACCGTATTCATACAGAGGGACTCTCCGGAGCTGTGTATACAGGGTTTCCCGACTCAACTGAGTCATGAGACTACCTGTCAATTCACTCAAACCACTAATTTAATTGATTTTTTATTTTCTACTAAATTGACAGACTGAGTAAATTGAACAGATTGACTGGCTGTTTTGATATCATTTAGCCTCAGCTTGAGTGGAGCTAATCAGGAAGGGGAAAATAATTGTTATTGACATTGCTGGGATGATCAAAGGCACACTACACACAGGCCTACCCAGGAGCACCGGGACCCCCACCATGTCACCAGCTTCATGCTCCACTCCACCCAGGTTCAGAGGACAAACCCTGCCCAGTACACTGCACCGCCTGAGGAGGGAAATCAAAGTGGAGGGCAGGTTGGGAGCGGGGAAAGGATCGATCAATACATAAGTGACTTTATTATTATCTAGTTCTGACTGTCTGGAAGAGCTAACAGTGCTGAGGAGCTATTCCCAGCGGGAGGGTCAATAATGGCTCCTCGTCCCTGGAACCTGTGACTGTTACTTTACATGGCGAAAGGGACTTTGAAGGTGTGATTTAAATTAAGGATCCTGAAATAGGGGGATGATTCCGGATTACGTGGGTAGCTCCGCTGTAATCACCAGCCCCCTCCTCAGAGACAGCGGGGAGACGTTTGACAACAGCACAGGAGTGGGAAGATGTGAGGAAGGAAAAGGTCGCAATGATATGAGGAGGAGCCAGGAGGCGGCCAATGAGGCCGACTCCAGAAGCTAGAAAAGGCAAGAAAATGGACTCTCCCCAAGAGCCTCCAGGAGGAACCAGCTCTGCCAACACCTTGACTTTAGACCAGAGACACTGAGTTTGGACTTCTGACCTCCCGAACTGTGAGAGAACACGTGTGTGTGGTTTTAAGCCACCACGTTTGCGGTACTTTTTTACAGCAGCCGCAGGAAGCTAATCCACTCCCACCAGCTGTGATCCTCAGTGTCTGACTTCTAACTGCAGTCCTAGGTGCAGCCGCATCAGGACAGGAGGGGAAGCCGAATGGCTGGAGTGGTTGGAAGTCCTGCCCCCTGTTTCTGTTTCAAACAAAGCAGACTTTTTTTTTTCAACAGGGGTTCCATGTAAGATTATAAAAAAACAAACAAACAAATAAAAACAGGATTCTTCTGAAACGGGGTAAGAGAGCAACCTGAAATAGAGGTAGCTGACATCTGTGTATCTATGTAGAAAGCTCTTGGATCAGCACCTGCACGTAGTGAACGTAAACGTACTCACAGTCGTAGTGGTATTTCCTATCTGCTCCGGTTCCTTCATTTTACTGATGACAAATGACAACTCAGTGCAGCTGAGTGAGCTGTCCAATGGCATCCAGCTCCTAGCAGCGGAACCAGTATTAGAACCAAGGTTTTACAATCTCAGGATCTACTGCGACCCACACCCTGGATCTGCCCACAAATAGTAAATGCCACCAGCTGACTGTGCCTTTCATTAAACTTAAACCTGCTGCAGAAGGGCTGTGTTTACTTTATGTCTTTTGTTTGCAGAGCCATTACCAAGTTCTGAAAAGAGCTGACCACACTGAGAGCTCCCTGTATAGCCCATTACTTTGGGGGGCTACAGTGCCAAGGAGTGGTCTTCTATCAGTAAAGGAAAGCTGCTTCTGGCCCCCTCCTCCACTGCACCTGACAGCTCTGCCTGCAGAGCAGATTGTCAAGGGGATGGTGGGGTGGGGCAGGCCAGGGCAATGGGGCAGGGATGGTGAGGCAGCAGCGGAAGCAGCTGTTGGCTCATTAAGGGCACTCGGGTGAAATCTGGGCCACACCAGGCCCAGCCATATGCTCAAATGTGAACCACAGCTGCGTGCCTATGAAGATTCTTGCCTCTGAATGGGGTGGGGGGGGGAGCGGGAGGCGGGGAGGGGGTGGACGACTTCTTTTGTTGCTCAGTCACTTGCTTTGATATCCCACTGAGAAGGTGTCCTATTGGCTAAACATCAAGTAGAAGGAGCAGGATTTTCAGTCTAGCCAGTACTTTTCTGTTGCTGCACTGTAGGAGAATGAAGGGGAAAGAAACAGCACATGAGCCAAGAACATGCATCCCTTCCTCAATCCACTCCCAGAGCTTTCACTGTCTTTACCTAATTAGAGGCAATGCCTCTTTTCTAAATGCGGCTCCTTGCCTGGGCATTCAAGTGTCTCAATGGTCCTGTCCCTGCTCCCCACTCCAAGGCTTCTTTCTATGCTGCCACTCATGCCAAAACAGGTTCCTCATCGGCCCCAGATACGCCAGTCCTTAGGACACAAGCTGCATGAGAGAAGCCGCTTTAACCATCTTGTCAGTGCCGTGTCCCCAGTACCCATGTGCCTGGCACATGGTGGGCTGCAGAAACATCTGCGAAGGAATGAACCCCGCTCATTCTGTAACTGTTAGGTCCTAAACACAGTGTAAGCATTTTACTGACGTGAGAACTTAGCCACATTTCTAAAACTCCTTGTGTTTGAACCTAATTTATAGGATATCTGAAAACCAAAGCATCATCAAGAACATCTTCAACCTATCCAAATTCAAAATAATAGTATCCACATTTCCAGGCTTTAAAAACACTCTTAAAACTGGGTTAATGTGAAAATCAAATGAGATAATATGTATAAAAACATTTACCTCAGTCACTGACAGAGTACAGCTGAGTAGCTGTTAGCCCTTATTACTGTTTATACTATTACAAAGAATAATAAAATAATAACAATGAAGAAAACAAGTAAACAATTACAGTCCCAAATGAGAGCTTCTGTCACAAAAACATGCACAAAGACCTGTGTGACCCCAGAGGCTCTGTCTTAAAAACATACCTAGAACAAGAACCTTTTCACGCCACCTTCACCAGGTACTGCTTCAATCCAAGCACACTCATCTCCCACACAGATTACTTTAGTTGCTTCCACACTCTTCTCTCTGCCCTCACTTTTGCCCTCTCTACCTCTCCCCCGCCAGTCTGTTCTCAACACAGCGCTTAGGATTCCCTCTTAGAACCTGTCAGCTTACGTCACACCCCTGTTCAAAACTCTCCAATGACTCCCCATCTCTCTCCAAATAAAAGCCAGCATTACTATTGCCCCCTGGGATGGTTAATTTTATGTGCCAACTTAGCTGGGCCACAGGGTGCACAGATATCTGGTCAAACATTATTCTGGGTGAGACTGTGAGGGTGTTTCTAGACTGAGTAGAGCAGATTGCCGTCTCTAATTTGAGTGGGCCTCATCCAGTCAGCTGAAGACCCCCATAGAACAAAAGGCTGAGTAGCAGGAAACACCTCCTGCCTGACTAATTTGAGATGGGACATCAGCCTTTTCCTGCCTTCCAACTCAAACTGAAACACTAGTCTTTTTGGGTCTCAGGCCTGCTGGCCCTGGACTGGAGATGATGATAGAGACAGAGACAGAGACAGAGATAGAGATCCTGTTGATTCTTTTTTTCTGGAGAACCTCCCTAATACATTAATACACCTATTGGCCTTGCTTGCTCTGCCCCCTGCCCCAACCCCAGGGCCCTCCCATGCAACACCATTGCTTCTTTAATTTCAGATTTTTCTACTTTCCCTTCCCTCTGTTTTTTCCAGCCAGGTTGGTCTCCTTGTTGTTCCCCAAATATGAGAAGCCCAGTTAAGCTTACAAACCTCAGTGCCCCCACCCCATGCCTTCTACCTAGAATGCTCTTCCCTCCAGTGTCCAAGTTCCTCACCCATGTGCTTCTTTCAGGTCTCTATCCAAATGTTACGTGACTATGCAGCTTCCCCAAACTTATTTATATGAAATAGTGTATACACACAATTTTCATTTTATTTTCCTTAAATTGTTTTTACTTTTATAGCATTTATCATCACCTGATATACCATATGTTTCCTTGTTTATTTGTTTAACGCCTATTTATCTGTCTCTTCCAACTAGAATATAAATTCCTTGAGAGTGGGAACTTTTCTTGTTTATTGCTGTATTTCCAAAACCTAGACTAGTACCTAGGACTAGTTCCTCGTAGCGTTCTTTGTCTATTTGTTCATTAAAAATTTAAGTTTGATTTTAGAAGAAGAGAAAGGTATTACAGATAAGTGGCAAGGAAGGATATAGAGACAAGTGGAAAAGACTAGGGTTTTGCTGAGTGTGAGTTAAGAATTGGGCAGCACAAAATGCAGGGTCTTGCCCACCAAAAAGGACCTAGACGCTCCATACTGCTGATGAAGAGCTGATCTTTATGCTTTAACAGCCAGTGGAGCAAACAGAATGCTTGACATCCTTTCCTATAAATTAAGAAGCCCACTAGGATATAAGCTTGAGGTGAGTTGAGTGAGAAGCCTGGGCAGGGCAAAGATTTTCCACAGAAAACAGCCCTGGGCCTGCTCCAACACTGAGATAGATTGGAGACAGGGGCCCTAAAGTTCAATGCCAATGAGAATAGCTGCAATATATTTAGTTGGAAATAGCCCACCACGGCCATAAAATCTCAATGAAGAAATCAAGCATAGAAAGTCTAGTTTTAAGCAATGTGACAACCTAATAACATCTCCAAGAGAAATGGGTGGTGAAATATTGCTCCTAGTAAGTAAATGAGTTGTCTTGTAATAAATGGCTGTCAGAAGAAAGAAGTTAAGAAGGCCAAAGTTGTAATATACATCATGGTCAGGAAGAAAGAGACCAAAGAGATCAGAGAGTGGAACTGGGGCAAGGTGGCTCTGATCTGCGCTAGAACAGTAGCCAAATGGAGACCCAGGGTCTGGTGATTGCCCTCACCAATGCAATGGGATATTAACTTCCATGCCTTATTCCACATTGTGACCATAAGAGTCAAAGGAGTAGTGTGAAGAGGCGACTTAAAGAATTGTAAGCCCCATGTAAGTGTGAAATAATAACAGACTAATAGCAAGAATTTTGTTTTGTTTTAATTGAAATTTTTTTTCAATTATAATCTACATTCAATATTATCTAGTATTAGTTTCAGGTGTACAACATAGTGGTTAGGTAATTGTGTACTTTACAAAGTATTCCCCTGATATTTTTAGTACCCAGCTGACACCATACACAGTTATGACAATATTATTGACTATATTCCCTGTGCTGTACTTTACATCCCCATGACTATTGTGTAACTGCCAATCTGTACTTCTCGATCCCCTCATCTTTTTCACCCAGTCCACCTTTCCCCCTCACCTCTGGCAACCATCAGTCTGTTCTCTGTATCTATGAGTCTGTTTCTTTTTTGTTTGTTTGTTTGTTTATATTGTTCTTTGGATTCCATATATAAGTGAAATCATATGGTATCTGTCTTTCTCTAACTGACTTATTTTCACTTAGCATAATACCCTGTAGGTTCATCCATGGGACTCAGAGAAGGTAGTTCTAAGAGGGAGATTCATAGCATTACAGGTCTCCCTCAAGAAATAAGAAAAAATCTCAAATAAACAGTCTAACCTTACATTTAAAGAAACTAGAAAAACAACCACAAACAAAGGCCCATGTGAGTAGAAGAAAGGAAATAATGTGGGTCAGAGCACAAATAAACAAAATGGAGCCTAAAAAAACAATACAAAAAAATCAATGAAACCAAAAGCTGGTTCTTTGAAAAGATAAATAAGATTGATAAACCATTAAACAGACTCATCCAGAAGAAAAGAGAGAGCACCCAAACGAATAAAACCAGAAATGAGAGAGGGGAAGCAACAACTGACACCTCAGAAATACACAGGATTACAGGAAAATACTAGGCCAAGTACATGCCAACACACTGGACAAGTCTGGGAGAAAAGGATGTTTACACAGGATGTCGCATGGATGTGCATTAAGGGGACAAGAGTTCCTGAAATGCATTAACGATATGTGGGAAGCAAACCTAACTTCATTAACGCTGTACCCACGACACAGTTTGCATCCCTCAGCCATGAAAAGAGTTCTCTTCCTTCCTGTCCCTTCTGCCCATCTCAGTCTTGCTACAATCCACATTGCCCCCTCTAGCTGGACAGGAACAATAAGAACTTGCCACTTTGACAAGCCACTATTTAGGACCCTGTTGGCAGTTATACTCAGCTGTTACTGATTATAAAAGTCACACATGTTTGAAATGACATATGTTTCTCATTATCAAAGCATTGTGTATAACAAAGATTGATAATACTTTAAGTATTAATTTAAACAAATTAAGATATCTCCAAAAATGGAATTTTATTCAACAATTCCTAAGCTCTAAGAAGTTTTTTCCATATTCTGACATGATATCACTGCTAAGATATATTAACTTTTTTAAAAAAAGAAACAGAATGGTGTGTATATAGTATGCTACTGTTCATATTAAAAAGGGAGAGAAAAAGAAGATCTATGTGAGTAGTTTTTACGTGGATTGCATAGGATATCTCCGCAAGCGTACCGACGAAACTAATAATATCATTGCCTCCAGAGAGAAGAACTAGGCAATTGATGAGTGAACGAGTGAAAGAATGAATAAGAGATAGAAATGAGCAATAGAGAGTTCACTATATATCTTTTGAATTTTGTCCCACATGAATGCATTTCCCAAAAATTAAATTAAAAATAAAAGGATAATATAAAATACATTAAACATGCTCACTGAAGAAAAACTTCAAAATACAGCAAAGTATAAAAAGAAAATAAGTATTACTTCATAGTCTCATAGCCAGAAATGATCATTATTAATGCTTGATATACTTCTTTCCAGTTGTTTTTCTTTCACATTTTACATAAGTAAGATCTAATGACCTATGGATTTTTATATCCTACCCTAACATAATATCATAAGCCTTTTCCCATATCACTATTCCATCATATGAATGTACCACAGTTTAACTAGTGCTCTTGAAAATTTAATCAGTTTTCAATATTTTGTAATTATTTTTGGACATTGATCTCTGTGTCTCTGATTCTATCCATAAACTGAATTCCTACAAATAGACTTACTAGGAGAAAGGATATGATTTTTTTTTTGTTTGTTTGTTTCTTGATTCAGATTGCCAGAGTCCCTCTAGAAATTGTGTACCAATTTATGTTCCTGTCAGCTGTGTATGAGAACACCCCTTGCATTTTAACCTGGAGCTGCTTTGATGTCACTATTGGGTGGGTACCAGAGCTCTAGTTATTCCCCAGCTTTGGATCAGAAGCCAATAAACAGGACAGCCATGCTGAGATCCTGCAGCATAAATTATACAAGTTTGCTGATTGCTCTATAAAAGCATCCTTTCTAGATTTTTGAAAAGTGGTCTAGAATTGGTAGATACTAAAAGCGCCATTATCATGAAGAATAACATGTTCCAAGTATTCTCTGTCCCTGCTGAGAGAAAACTATATCTCATAAAGCAACTCTACTGACAACCAATCACCCCCAGCTTTAAAAGGAGCCACAGAAGTGTGACCCAAAAGAACATCAACAGTACATGGATTTCAAGTGGGTTTGAGAAGCAAGACTCTGGTGTGCGCATGGCTATATAAATGAGTAACTGCTGTCTGCTTTTCCTCATTTTCTCCCTTCTCCCCTTAGAAAGCGAACATATAAGCAAAAAGACAATTATAAACTGCGCACACTGTAGTCTCCATAGAATTGTACATGGACATAATCCAGATGCCAAAGAGCATGTAAGGACCCTTAAATTGGCTGAGATTGGACTTCCCTTGGGAGAAGCAAAGAGTAGAAGCAATGAGGTTGATAGGACAGCTCAGCAGGGGCAAATTTCAGAAAGCACTACCCAAATGACATGGCCTGAAGGGGAAGCCTGGTCCCGAAGGGCAAAAATCTATGTCGCATGTCTTACGAGGACTGGTGAAGAGAACTGGCCCTCTGGGCCAGGTCAGCTCACAGCAGCAGAGAGGGGGCAGGATGCTCAGAGAACCACAGGTGGAGCCATGCCCTGCCGGCTGTCCATCGCTGTCAATGAGCTGGTTCAGAAAACCCAACCCATTCCACGGCAAATAACACCAAAGCATTATTATTATTGTCATTACTGTAATTATCATTACTATTATTAATCACTGGAATAATAATAGTAGTAGTAATAGACTATATAATACCATATAGATTATAGATAAATACACACAACAACAATCATAATATAGATAACTGGTTTGGCACCAACACAGAGACTCTATAGGATAAAATATGGGCAAAAGGCAGAAAAATTATCAATTTCCAAAAATTCCCAGTGAAATGTGACTTGCTAAATTTAGGAAAGAAGCAGGAAAAAATGGAGCAGAAATCACAGAAATGAAAACAAAATATGAAGGCACAATAGGGAGAAGAGACACTGCAGAAAATGGAAAAAGGGGGCACAGAAACATGTGCAAAACTGGAATGAAAGGACACAAAAATGAAGGAGCTCTGGAACATGAGAGACAAAATTACTGATGCAAAGACAGGCAAAGGATCCAGTATTAGGCTCTCTTAAATACAAAAATAAAATTACCTGGAACAATAAAGGAAAACAAATATTTAACAATAAAATTCAAGAAAACTCTTCTGAAACAAAATGTTTGACCCTATGTGTCAAAAAGAAATTCTGTGGTCAGGGAAGCTGACCCCTAGTAGTCAACACTGAGACATCTCCTGGCAAAATTGCTGGACTTTAAAGATAAAGAATCCTTTAATCTGGCATTAAAAGTTGAATTACAAGAGAAAAAAATCAGATTGACTTCAGATTTCCACAGCAACATTCAACACTTGAAGACACTGGAGAAATGCCTAAAAATCCCCAAGGATTCAACGTCTCAGCCAAGAATTTTCTATTTATCCAAATTAGCCTCCAAGTATAATGACTATAGACAAACAGTTTGGAACCTGGAAAAACTCAAGGATTGTTGTCCCACAGTCTTTTGTGTGGAAAATGTCTAGAGGATAAACTGTAGTTGTGTGAGAAATGTCTGGGGTTCTAGAGCAAGAGAATTGGCTGTGAGTCTTAAATACATGCACCTTAGAGCAAAAAATGACACATATACTAAGACTTTGATGACTGAAGAGAATGCCTCATATGCCCTGACAATCTAGAATTGACTCAGGTAACAGAAATAGTACATGAGTGAAGACAAAGAAGACAGGAAATGCAGTAATTCTGCTATTTGGCTCACTGTGATAGGTAATAGAGAATATTATTTAAAGCTGACAAATCAAGTATTCAAGACACATGAAAAATATTAAAAGCCTATTGACCATTCAAATTATAAACTGCAAGAAAGATACCATTATTGACTCAATTTGGAAAACTGAAGAGAAGGAAGGACAAAAGAACAAGAAACGCATTAAGTTTATGACTGCCATACTAGAAAACCATTAGATATGAAAAAATAGAAACTAAGAAAATTATATAAAGGCATAATTAATTTTATGAAGGCAACAACTAGAACAAAAATACCAACCCTCCTAAATATGAGAACTACACACACACACAGAGCAAAGATCACAGAGTTGAATACTTAAAAAGAAACAATGAGTGAAAGAGTTCACATAGAGGACTTCCAGTCAAGACAAAGGCATAGGCAGACATGCTTTGCCTCCTTGCACAATCATAAAAAGCATTACAACTACCTCAAAACAAAAAACACCCTGAACTGCCAGAAAATCAAACTGTATGGAAGTCCGACAACCAAGGATTTAAAGAAGACATAGTCACCCAGATGGGTGGGAAGGGTGGGGTTGAGAGCTGGGGCAGAGAGGACGTGATGTGACAGTGGCAAGGTGGCGGTGATGAGGGGGCAGCAGCAGCCAGCAGAACAAGCTGTCCCACATTAAGGAGCGAGCCCCAGGCCAGACCTGCAGCCCAGGGCTCCAGTGCCAGGAAATAAAGTTTCATAGTTCCTGGCTATAAAAACCAGTGGGGGGTGGGGTGGCAGATGAAACTGTGAGTCTCTCAAGAGATTCCATTTAAAGGGCTCATAGGGTTCTAGAACGTTCAAAAATCCACCCACTCTGGGAATCACCAGGCCAACAGCTAGAGGGGTGCCAGTCGTGTAAGTGACTGGAAGCAGGGCAAGTGCTGAATAAGCCTCCAACAGTCAGACAGCAGCACTGCGCGCCCCACCTCCGCCGCCCCGGAATACAAAGCCATTTCAAAGCACTAAAGCAGGCTGCCACACCTTGGTGATTACCTAGGCTCTATCCCATACAAGGTAGCAGATGCACAGAGACAGGGAGTCAAAGCAGCACTACCTAATACACAGAAACAAACACAGGGAGGCTGCCAAATTGAAGAGGCAAAGAAATATGGCTCAAATGAAAGAACAACACAAAACCCCAGAAAAAAAAAAAAAAACTAAGCCAAACTAGGTTGGCAGGTAGCCAACCTATCAGAGGCAGAGTTTAAAATACTGGTGATAAGGATGCTTAGAGATCTCACTGAGTATGGCAAAAGCATAAGGGAAGAAATAAAGGCTATACTAAGTAAAATAAAGAAAAATCCACAGGGAACCAACAGTGAAGGAAAGGAAGCTGGGATTCAAATCAATGATTTGGAACACAAGGAAGAAATAAACATTTAACCAGAGCAGCAATAAGAAAAAAATAATTTAAAAAATAAAACAAAACAAGAATAAAAACAAGGGTAGTGCCAGAGGAGAAGATGAAGAACAAGAAATTGAAAACTTATTTGAAAGAATACATCCTTAATTTGGTGAAGGAAATAGACATGCAAGTCCAGGAAGCACAGAGTCCCAAACAAGTTGGACCCAAAGAGGACCACACTAAGACACATCATAATTAAAATGCCAAAGGTTAAATATAAAGAGAGAATCTTAAAAACAGCAGGAGAAAAGCAAAGAGTAACCTAAAAGAGTAACCCATAAGACTGTCAGCTGATTTCTCGAAAGAAACTTTGCAGGCAAGAAGGGGCTGGAAAGAAGTATTCAAAGTCATGAAAGGCAAGGGCCTACAACCAAGATTACTCTAACCAGCAAAGCTATCATTTAGAATTGAAGGGCAGAAAAAGTGCTTCCCAGGCAAGATAAAGCTAAAGGAGTTCATCATCACCAAGGCATTATCACATGAAATATTAAAGGGACTTATTTAAGAAAAAGAAGAAGATCAAAACTACGAACATTAAAATGGCAACAAACTCATAACTATCAACAACTGAATCTAAAAAAACAAAAAACATAAACAAACTAAGCAAACAAGCAAAACAGGAACAGAATCATAAATATAGACATCATCTGGAAGGTTATCAGCTGGGAGGGAAGGAGAGAATGGGGAGAAAGGTACAGGGATTAAGAAGCATAAATGGTAGATACAAAATAGATACAGGGGGAGGTTAAGAATAGTATGGGAAATGGAGAAACCAAAGAACTTATATGTACGACCCATGGTCATGAACCAAGGTTGGGTGGGCTGCTGGAGGGAAGGGGGATACTGGGCAAAGGGGGGGCAAAAGAGGAAAAATTGAAACAACTGTAATAGCATAATCATAAAATATACTTAAAATTTTTTTTAAGAAAAGGGGGAAAGGTTTTCAGGAACATGTATAAAGGACACATGGACAAAACCAAAGCGGGTAGGATCAAAGGTGGAAAATGAGGATGGCTGGGGTTGAGGGGAATGGTGGGGGGGAAATGGAGACAAGTGTACTTGAATAACAATAAAAAATGAAAAAATAAAATACAAAAAAAGACTTAAGAAAGGGTACACATAATATGAAAATTATGTGATGATAGCTATCAGCTAGATATTATGGTGATTATTTCACAATCTATACAATGTCAAATCATTACATGCACATTAAAATTAATATAATGTGATATGTCAATTATATCTCAATTAAAAATATGTTAAAATAAAAATAAATTTAAAAATAATGATAATATGAAAAACTAGGCTCAAGCATATGTATTAGTATGTAAATAATCCTCAGTCAATGGTAAAAGTAAATATTTTCCAAATCACATCACAAAGAAAAACTAAACTCTGTACTATAGATAAAAAAATATGGAAAACAAATTGATTTAAAAAAATAAGACTGAAAAGGTATGCCAAGAAGATGCAAACAAAACAAAAGTTGTGTTTGTGACACTAATATTAGACAAGGGGGAATTGAGGCCAAAAAAATCACATGATACAAACAAGGACACTTTATAATGCTAAAGGGTACAATTCATAATTAACATACAACAGGCATGAATATTTATATATTCAGTTACATAGCAATATTTCTAAAGCAGAAATTATCTAGACATTTAGGAAAATTGACAAACACCCAGTAGTTGCAGAAGACTTTAGTTCAATTCTCAGTCCATGTTAGTGCACGTTGACAAAACATAATGTAAATCTTTGGTCCTCCCCACCCAGCAAAGCCACCTCTGGGATGTGTCCTTCAGATATACTTATGCACATGCAAAATGATGAACCCAGTTATTTATTTTAGCATTGTTTGTAAAAGCATGACTTTCCCGTTCATTCGTAGATGACTAGTTAAATAAACATGGTATAACAATTCAGCGAACTGCACCATAAAGAAAAGAAAGGATGAGGATCTCTACATGCTTATGTAAAGAATTTGAACACACAGTCCCGCAGAAGTAGCGCCATTGAGTGTGGCTGGTAGGGTACGTGAACATCTCACATGAGATGGACAGCAATTTGAGCATTTCACCTAACATCTCACATGGTGTGCTTGATTGTGATATTGTTATGTTACAGAATCATGTGCTTATGATTTTGTTACAACATATTTTTATGTAATAAAAAAGGGGCATTATTTGTGCCAGACCCTATGTATTCATTTTAAGTTAAAAAGAAAAATCAGCAGTGCTAAACAGTGTGGGCATTATACTACCTTCTGTATAAAACAGAACTAAGACTGGAAATTCACATTTGTTTATATATGCATGAAAAGACTCTGAAAGGCAACACAAGAAACTAGCAATAGTGGTAACTTACATGTGGCGGAGGTGGGGGATGGGTGGGAAGTGAGCCAGTGGGAATGAGGGAGGGTGGACTTTTCACTGCAAACTACATACATATATACACACACACACAGGTGTACGTGTCTGAGTGTGACTGAACCACCCATTTATCTAAAACACACAAATCTAGTGTGCAAAAGCCCTAAGTCATAGTCTCTATCTCAGATGAGCACTGTTCCACAGAACAGGCTCTCAGGTGCTGCTGGTGTTGATGGTCCATGGACCAGACTTTGAGGACAGACTGTGAGGAATAAACGAGTTATGTAACATGTGTCTGCTACATTAGCTCTCTCCCCTCTCTATGCCTCCATCTCCCCAACTACAGAAAGGGGGTGTAATAGCTCATCCTCTACTGGAAATGAGGGCACTAATGTGAAGGCATTCAGTCAAACGGCAGCTGAAGGGGAATTTTAGTAACTGGGGTTGCATGCCTGAATCTCCCGGTAAACAGTAATACATGTGGAGCCACTTTAAAACGCAGCTGGAGCCGCCACCCCAGAAGGACGGCCTATGCCTCAAGTCTTTGAAATATTAAAATAACCAGAGGGCAAATAACCTCTGGACAGGGACTCCGCAACCTTGTTTCCCAAAGAACTGTCTGCAGAGATAGTGAGAAAGCAGTTAGCATGACTAATGGAATGATGGCAACTGGGCTGAAAATTTAAAACATTTAGCATCACTGTGTTATGTTTTCTGCACCAATGAAATGTCTCCTTTCCATTGATGTGCATTTCCCTTCCCATTCTCATAAACACCCCTTGCCTTTGTCTCCTAGCAGAATATTATTTGGTAAAATCTGATTCCATTGTCCTTCAGTTTACCTGAAAATTGACATAATGGACCTTCTGTTTTGCTTATAAGTCATCCCCCTCACACAATGAATATGGACCCAATTAAACAACCAATAGCAAAAAAAGCCCATTGCCTCCTTCTAACCTCTGTCCCTGGAAAGTCACTGGAAAGGTCTTTTTCTCGAAGACACCAGACCTGAGCTGTCTAATGTGACTACAGCTTGAACTGTGGCTAGCTCAAAATGCAAGGTGCTATAAGTGTGAACTACACACCAAAGTATGGAAAAAAGAGTATAAAATATTCATTTTTAATATTGACTACACACTGATATTGGGGTAAATAAAGTACGCTATTCAAATAAATTTTACCTGTTCCTTTTCACATTCTTAACAAGGTTACTGGAACATTTAAAATTACATATATGGTTCACATTATATTTTTACTGGACTGCACTGCTGCAGTGGTAGAAACATAAGCAGACAGGCTAGATGAGATTTTGCTGCAGTAACAAGCAACCCTAATAATCTCACTGACTAGCTGCAACAACGTTTATGTCTCAGTCATAATGCAAGAGCAGCAGGAACCAGCAGGGGAATCTGTTTCTTCGGTCAGTCAGGTCCCCAGGCTGCTGAGACCTCCCCGAGAGCGTGCTCACAGTCACTGCTGCAGTGGAAGGGAACACGGTGAACCAGGCACCTGCCCTAACGTTTCCTCTTGGGAGTAACACACATCATCTGTGCTCACATTTCACCGGTCAAAGCAAATCCCATGGCAATGCCTAGTTTTACAGGTAGGCAGGGAGGGGCTATGCTCCTCCATGCCCAGAAGAAGACAAATACTGAATGAACTGCAAGTAACCACAACATCTCACTTGATGTCCTGTATAAGGCTTAAGATGGTGTGTAAACAGCCATATATATCTACTCGAAATGACTTGAAATTAACTATCCTTTGAATTTATGTAGAGTTCACTTGCAGTCAGAAGGAAAATGACTCAGGGAACATGCAATCTAATGAACCCCACTAGGCCATCTTAGTGGTCCTGCTGCTCCTCCAGTAATTGGGTTGTCCAGGTCGCCATAAGGACACCCATCTGCAACAGTCAGTTTTTATAAGAATTTATATTGAGCCAATTATCTCTTTGTGCCTTAATTAAGAGCTGTGCAGCATATATGTCATCAATCTTTCACCAAAAAGCTTTCCAATATGTAAAGACATTTACCACTTCTGTTCTTCATGTAAAATGGTGCTGTATCCTCCTCCCTACCTGGTTCTTATAGGAGATAGCTATATTTTTCGCCATTATACACCATCCCCCTCCCAGAAAGGAAATTGCACATTCAAGTTCACAACCATGTAATTTGCCTGGGCTTGACCATGTCTCATTCAAACAGAAGTTTTAAATGAGATTTCCGGGTTCAGCTCAGACCACTTGCTCTTCCCCTCTGTCAAAAGTGTGGGTATGTCCCACATCGGGGCTTCTCCTTCAGCCTGAGAAGCATGGAGCAGAGACAAACAGACTCACAGCAGCCCACCTAAAATGTGAGCAAGAGACTACCGTGTACTACTGTGAACCACTGAGATTAGAGGTTTCTGTGGTGTGGGAAAAGTGGGCCAATACAAAACTGGCAACTTTAGGAAAGGTTAAATTTTTACTATCTGTCTCACTATCAGATTTTCTCCATAGGATGCATCGTAGTATAATACTAATTTCATTTATGTATTTCATGAACATTTATATAGCAGTTGCTATATGCCAAGAACTATTCCAAGAACTTTATAAAAATTTACTCCATCATCATAAAAGCCTCTCAGACAGGTTCCCTTATAACCCCCATTTCACAGATGAGGGAACCAAGACAGAGACAGGTCAAGATCACACAGCAGGTAAGCAGCAGAGTCAGAGTTCAACCCAGGTAATGTTGGCCTGGGAGTCCATGTCCTTAACCACTATGCTATGCAAATACAACCATTAATATTTGTGGAGTCAATTTAAACTAAGCACATTCAATCTTATTTAACTTATTATTCTCATAATAAATCCAGGAAGTAGGGGGACCTGATACTCAGAGATGCAAAGTTACTGACTCAAGGTTACACAGACCTTGATAGTAGCAAAATTCATGCTTTACAACGAGAAAAAAAAAATCCAAATACTGATATAGTCATCAGTTTAATTCTTCCTATTCAAATCAACTGAATGGGACCACCACTATATTTCCAAGAGTTCTCTTTGTGTTTATCACCATCACCAGCATTAATAAATGTGGCTGGATGTCTACCTCAGGGAAGACATTGTGCTAGGTAGGTGCCCTTGCCTCAATCAAGACTGAAGAAATAGACTTACTCTAATTAGGCCTTGATGCTGTGAAAGATGAAATAAACACCGCTGTGGGTGGGAAGCACGGGCACCCTGGTCAGGTGGCTCTCACTTGGTAACTACAGTTTTCCCAAGATTGCATAGCAGCTGGTTGCCCCAGAATGTAGCAGGAAAACACAAGATTCCCATCCTCCGCCTGTTTCATTATCTCCAGGGACAGCGTCAGCACTAAAGGAGCAGTGTGAAATGGACAATTCACACATCTCCCACATTTCTCAACAACGTCAGTGCCTGCTGCCATCAGTTGCCATGGCTGCCGTGGCCACTGCTGCCTCAGTCTTCTCTCACCAAGCAGAGTACTAGACCTGGACCAGCAGGGAAGCTCGTGCAAACAGGTGCGTGCATGCACACACACAGCACTCCCTACACCCCTTTCTCCACTCCCAAGAAATGTCAGGGAATATGGAAAAAAGGGAAAGAAGCAGCAAGCACTGGAGGAAGGGCTCCCCTATCACTGCTAGAAGCCTTCGGAAGAGCTCTGGAGTCCTCCTGCACCACAAGGTGACAGGAGATAGACCCCATGCCGTCTTGCTCCTGCAGTCTCTCCCTTCACTGTCAGACTAACTAACATGCTTTGGAATGGGGTGGTACGAAGGCCTTCAAGGCCTTGTCTGGTACACATGGCACCTGCAGGGAGGGAGCAGTCAATGAGAATAAGGCCCTACCCTGATCCTTGCCCAGCCAGCCAACCTGGAGCCTCCGGGTTTCAGGTGCAGGCTCAGCCCTTCCCACGCATCTGGGCCACACTTGCCTTTAATTAGGGGAAATTAAGGAGCTCTGCTGCCATACTCAGCATTCAGACTTCAGGCAGTCCTGCTCTGATTATGTGGCCTCATTCTCAAAACTGAGCTTCTTCCCCACTGGCACTTGTGTTAGTCAGTGTTCTCCAGAGAAACAGAACCAATAGGAAACACACACATATTAAGAGATTAATTATGAGGAGCTGGCCCATATGATCATGGAGGCTAAGTCCCATGACTTAGCCTGCAAAGTGAAGACCCAGGAAATCCAATGGTGTACGAGTAGTTCTAGTCTGAATCCAAAGGCCTGAGAAGCAGGAACTGATGGTATCAGTCCAAGGGCAAGAGAAGACCAAGTCCCAGCTCAGCAGGCAGGCAGGAAGCAACGGAATTTCCCCTTCCAGTCCATCTTCAGTGTTCAGATAGGTTACCTTCCATTTGACCTTTGGCCCCACTCTTTCCTTCCCTCTTATTGCCAAAACAGTCAAAGGGTTGAGAAGGCTACAGGTGAGAGGGGAAAAGATTAGCCACACTGAGTTCTTGGTCCCTTGCTCCTCAAATATTGGCTGGTTCGGGGTGATGGTTCTGACCTACCTGCCATGTGTGAAAGTTTTGATGTGCTTTCTGTACTATTTGGGGTTAATGTTTCCCCAGCCCCATTTTCTTGTTTCCAAGTTTGTGTTTCCATTCTGCCCTGGCTGAAGGCTATACTGATTTTGAAGCAGTGATTCTCAAAAACGTGGTCCCGAATCAGGAACATTAGCCTCACCAGAGAACTAGTTAAAACTGCAAATTTTCAGGCCCCACCAGACCCATTGAATCAGAAACCTGGGAGTGGCACCCATCAGCAATGTCTTTTAAGAAGCCCTCCAGGCGATTCCAAAGCACCCTCAAGTTTAAGAAGCCCTGATTTCAAAGGCTAGTTCTCTTGCCCTCTTTCCAGCCCTTCATCCATCCATTTATTTCCCACAGACCTAATTTGAGAAAGGTGGCATTTAAACACTGCTCAAACTGACATTTTCCTCATTTCCACTTCTATCGGATTCCTGATTGCAATTTTATAATACTCCAGAGGCCTCACTGTTAGAAAATACCAATTCAAAATAAGAACAGATTATTTTAAAATGCTTGCTGGCACATTGACGCCACTGGCTGGTTCATACCGACTAATTAATCCTTGTTTGACCTGAATTAATGCCTCATCTGTGCAAAATGATGGAGATTGTTGGAATGCAGCAAATTTGAGGCAATAAAACCAAAGGCATGTGGGAGTGGATTCAACATTGGGCTGACATGAGGATTAAAGAACTTCTTCAACTGGTACATTATTTGAAGTTGGATTTTCTTCCTCTCTCCTCTCCACCCCCACCTCCTTCAAGAAAAAAAATTACCAGAAGACATGAGCGTATTGTCTCCCCTTCTCCCAAATAAAGGTAAACTGACAGCGCTTTCAATGAAAGGCTCTGCATGATTGGAATTAAATGTCAAATACGATTTTCTGTTGGCAATTCAAAGTGTTGGTGTCAAAACCATAACTGACAGTGCGGCTACAGATTAGTATCTGTCCGGATCTCAGCGTCACACTGCGCAGAGGTTTATGATTTAGTAGATTAACACAGCTCTCTTCACGCTACCACTTAAGAGATAATTTGTTCAAGCAGGAGCCGATTAGATTGTGGCTGCCCAGGAGCAGGAGGCCCCCTCCCCTGAAGTTCTGTCAGGCATTTGATGGCACACCCTGCCCCCTGTGGGGGTCTGCCATCATTATGGGTGACAGGCAGCAGAGGTGAACGGGCCACAGCTGCAGGCTGCCTGCTGCTGTTGGTAACGTCTGGGGAAAAATGGAGTTCCTATTGATCCAACCAATATGAAATGGCCTTCCAGGTTGAAGATTTGATTTATTTAGCTCTGCTTCTCCCATGGGATGCAGGGCAGGGTGCGGGGGGGTACTTCTGGCAAGTCATTGAATCATGCACTCTACTACTAGGTTCCTTCTAGCTCTAGGGAAAAAAAAAAAAATGGCAATCAGAGCTCAGAGAAGTGAGGGAACTTGCCCAGGATCAGAGCTTGGGGAGAGGAGAGATATTTCCTATTACTTGAGACTCACAAAGTGACAGACACTGTTTTAGGCTCTTTTATCTCCAATGTCTTATGTAATATTCACTAAGACTTTGTTGTTGTTATGGGTCAGGCCAGACTAAGGATGTAAGCACTTGTGTAAGCCACAGCAAGTCCATGGCAGAGATGGGTTAGAGTTAGAAGTCCTAATTCCCAATTCTGTGCTCTCAGCAATGTCTTACGGAGTATCCGTAGACTAACTATGCCAACTGAGGAGGGGATAAAATGGCTTTGAAAACTGCACTTCTGTTTTGCACGCATGCCATTCCTGCCAAGTGACAGCCCATAGAAGCCAGATAATAAAATAAATAAAATGAATGCTCTGTGTCTTGACCAGCCGTAAATTGTAGCTGGTCCTCAGCAAGCCTGATTTAAGAGTTTCATCTTGCAGAGAATGTGTTTGTTCTTTCTTTTTTTTTCCCCCTCTCATCCCCACTTCTAGAGAAGAAAAAGAAACAGTGAAAGCAGTCAGTTCGATGCAGCATTTCTATTATCCAACAATGCCGGGATGTGACAGCAAGGAGACCCACAAGATAATGTTCAGACTCTGGTTTTAGAATGTTTACTCTCTTCTGGGTGAACTCTGACATCCAAATGCATTAATGCGGTGCCATTTTCAACTCTCATGCCAATCTCTATCCTTGTATGTATCAGAATTTTAATGCCTGCTTCCCTGTTTGAGTTATGGTAATTTATTATAATAGTGTATTTTGACCTTTTCAGTATTTTGTATTTTTATTGGATAGCTGTTTCACCTCTTCCCTGGAGGGTTAGCCAGGCTAAAAATGAGAGAGAATGGTAAGACCAACCAATCAAAATACAGAATATTAAAAAGGTCAACACACAAGAGCAAACTACTAATTTGGAAAACACACAAATGCAAAAAGAATGAAAGTTCTAAACAGCATGGTGACCAGAGCAAGAATAGGTGAACAGAAGAAGGCTAAGGGGATCCTCTCCACCCACAGCACAACCGTTAGTTCAACTGCTAAATGTAAAGTAGCTCCTCATCAGAAACCAAAGGTGGGTAGGAAATTGGCGCAAACTCCAAAGTGTGTAAACTGTATCATTTCTGTTTCTGCCTGGTCAATGTAAATGGCAAAGCGTGGTAATGGGGTTGAAAGGTCACAGTCCAGAGCTGCCAGGGCATTTTAAATATAATTTGCAGTAACCAGAGGATATACCTAACATACTATATTCAACCCTCTGCCTACAGGCAGATACATGTCTCAGTAGTCTAGTAGAACCGATGCTCATTCAATTCTTTTTTGAAGTTCTCCACAAAGTGAAATCCCCCAACCTCCCCAAATGACTCTTTCTAGTTTAACTATTATTAATTAAAGCACAATAATAAGCATATCTTGACAGTCAAGATGAATAGAATCATAAAAATTTAAAGCATACTAATTCAAGTGGGCTTTCAGGTCTAGTCTACTGAAGGTGATGGTCAAGAAGTAACTGGAAAGCATGCTGAGCCTCGGGGCAGCTCCTCACCCACTGAAACTGATACTGCACTGGTGGTTAGCAACGCAGAGCAAACCCAGAAGGTTCTCCATCTCCCAGGATGATTGGCACCAGGAAAGAGCCACTTAAAGGAATGCATATAAAACAAGGACCCAAATCTCAACATGAAATGTGAAGAGATTTTGACTACAGCTCATCTTAAAAATAAAATGAAAATTAATAAGAGATTGTTTTGTTTCATATTTAATAAAGTATAGGTTAAAGTCTAAGCATATTCTTAAAGTATAAAAAGGAGTTCAGGATTGACTGGGAAGTTGAGGTACAATAATCACAAAAAGCCTAACTTTTACAAAATATTCAGAAGACCTAAGATAAGGTTACCTCTAAATCCTTTCATATTACAATCTTTTTCTGTTTTAGTATCTTGATCCCTATTTTTTCTCTTATCCAGTCAGTCGACTTCCTATTATCTGATTGTGAGGTCCTCATTTGTCAATAGAGTTGAAAGCAGCATGAGCCATCCTATTATATTACTTTCATCAATTTCATGAAATCCTGTGTTTTGACAAAATTTGCCATTTTCATTTGCTTTTGATTTACACTGTACTGAAACATCTGAAAATAACCTGCAAACTGTCCAAATATCAGTGCCATACAGGTTCATGTTAAACAGTTATGTTTGAGTAGAGTTAAATTTTTTAAGTCTGCTAGTGAACATTTGACAACTCTTAATTCTCTATGTAAACTTTTAACTACGGGCACTCTTATAATGAAAGCTCAAGCATATGGACTCTAGACCTATCTAGATGCAAACCAGAATGTTTTCAATATAAAACATATCATAACAGCCCTGGCTACTGTGGCACAGTGGATTGAGCACCGGCCTGCAATCCAAAGGGTCTCAGGTTAGATTCCCAGTCAGGGCACATGCCTGGGCTGCAGGCCAGGTCCCCAGTAGGGGGCATGTGAGAGGCAACCACACATTGATGTTTCTCTCTCTTTCTCTCTCCCTTCCCCTCTGACTAAAAATGAATAAATAAAATCTTGAAGAAAAAAAAAAACCTACTATGACAAACATGAAAATGATTGATGAAGTATATGTCCAACTATCAACATTTTCTAGTCTGACTTTTATGAATAACAGTCTGAGCAAGTTGCATCTAAGATAAGTATTTGGAATTAGAAACACTATACAGATTTGTAATGACTGTTCTCTAAGAATATTTGACATATAATATACTCAGATTACCCTGTTAAATTAACAAAACAGTTTTTAGAAACCCATGTAGTAGGCAATCCATTTTTAAAACACTATCCTTTATTAAACATTTATTATGTGCCACAAAGTATACTTTACATTTTACATGCATTATATTAATTAATTCCTATAATGGACCAAGAGAAAGGCATCCATATATACAATTGTAGGTAATTAAATAAGACAGAAGTTAAGCAACGTGCTGAGAGGAAACTTCTAATTAGTGGCAGAGGCAGAACTCAAACCCAGGTCTGGCTCCAGACCTGTCTGACTCCAGGTGCAAGTTTCTAACCACTCTATTACAATACATAGAAAAGGCATCTAGAAAAATTAAAATGTGCTAAGACTGTGGATGTTTTTATTCAAGTCTTTGTATTTTTCAAAATTTTTTACATCTTCTAAATTAAACTGCTTGCTTTTATAATCAGAGAAAAGAAAGTTAACTGTTGCAGGAAGTTCAGGTTCAAGATTGGAGATCCCCGTGTTGCTCGCAGCTAATGGAAGCTTTGTGGAGAAAAAGGGAGGCAAGTGTCTGGCTGAGTAACAGCTCGAGGGAAGGCTCCAGCTGGCCAGGACGGTCTGGCACATCCTGTAAGTGCTGCTGACATGGACACTGCCCACTCGACCCACTGAGGAGCTTAAAAGGAATTACTGTGCGTGTGGGAGGAAGGAACACTGACCACAGTCAGAGACAAGGACACCCACCACGTCCTATGAGGGCCTGTCTGTCTGCCCATCCCCCATCCTGTGGGCCCCACCCACAGCTCAGTCTTCCCCTTTGGTTTGAGGCTGACTCTATCCCAAGTCAGGGCACTGAGTACTACAAAACTGCTCATGTTTTTAAGACCTCAGTTCCCCAAGAATGGGGCCCTGCCTTCCCACAGACCTGGAGATGGCTGGGGGGTGGGGGGGGGGTGGCTGAACAAGCTGACCTGGCATCTGTGCTCAGGCTAGAACTAGCTCTGCGGGGCTGCACTCTGTAGCAAGCCAGCCACACCCTCCTGGGCCTCAGGACACTGACAGACAACCTGACGGTCTGAGCCATCTTTATAATCATTATTCGCCATGGCCTTTCACCCAGCTTCTTGTTTTCTGTCATAGTCTGGTCCCAAATATTTAACCCAGGCTTTGCACAGCAGCAAAATACTGAGATTCTGATCTCTCAGCTGTCAGGGTAACAGGTGGACCTTGGACTCTTTCTCTCTGGCCCCGGGCAAGCCAAATGTGCCCCATAAACATTACCATTCTGTGAATGCAAAAGTTGGGGCTTGCTGACTTTGAACCATCCTATTAGGTTTTCTTTGTCTCATGTACCATTCCCTTTGAACCTGGTCCATCTTAGACCTGCTGAGCGACTACTTTGTTTCTTAGTGATTTAAATAATTATAGATAATGCTATCATTTGTTTACTGTGTGTCAGGCACTCTCCCAATTGTTTTACATTAATATGGCTTTGACATGAGTGACAAGTTCTCTGGGCCTCTTTTGCTTCCCCTGAAAAATGGGGACAAGGGCAATCTCTCTGAGACCCCTTCCAGTGTTCTTTGGGAGTTCCAGGAATGAGCACCAGCATTAACGCAGCCACCTCTCAAAACAGGGCTTCACAGCTCGCCACTTGGACAGAAAAGGAGATCAATTTAAAAACAGAAAAGAGCATTTTCTCTGAGACGATGTTTTCAAAACTTTAACCTGAAAAAATTGTCAGAATTTCCAGTAGAGGTAGAATAATGGGACAAAGAATTGGTATTCAGCTAGAGGAAGCAGGTTTGTGGTGAAGTAGAGCCTAAGAGTGATGGGTGGAATTGCAGGAGATGGGCCCGTTAGAAAATCAAGCCCAACAGTAAGGAATCAGCTTCCAGAGAGTTGTAAACCCAGGTTCAGGCTCAGAAGCATGACTGGGCCTTTGCACAGGGATCTAACCAAGGGATAATAAATAGTATTTACCCAAGGAAAATGATTCCAGAGTAGCAGAAGAGATTTAGTTAGATACACACATTATTTCTTGGAGTTTCCTGTTCCCCTATGGGAAAAAATTATTTTTCAATGTATTCCTGATTTTTTCAATCTCTCAGGCTATCATCAACTGGCTTCCATTTTTTTCAAAAGGCAAATTACCTGCCTTGAGGTTTTACCTACCAGGACTTGGCGCTAGTATCCATCCCTGTGATGTATGAACAGGGTGACAGACGGAGCCTGTCATCTTCACACACAAGTGCCTTCAAATACCATATTTACCTTTGCAGACATTGGTAAAACTAGCATCAGAAATAAGATGAAAATCAAGAGATCTTTCACTGCTGGTTCATGGAGTCTTCCATCTTTTCTGTAAAATAAGGAAGGTATTCATCTCTTTGGTGAGCAATATTAGGCGGCTATTCTGTGTCATGTGTGCAACCAGCACCCACAAGCAGGCCTACCTCGGGAGTGGGAAAAGTAGACATTTCCTCTGTGCGGTTGGTCCCTGTCTTTCTCTTGCCCCACTAAAATCCAATGTACCCTGCAAGGCCAATTCCTGTCTTTCTCTCTCTCTGAAGACTTATTGGGCTCCCTCATCCAATGGTGAAAACATCCTAAATGAACCCTGATACCACTGTAATACTCTGCATCAGCAGAGATCATTCATTGCTGTGAATTGTTTTTATTGCTATTTATATTTCGTCCAAACAACTAACTTGTAAGCACTTAATGGAAAGGATGGGTCTTATGTTTTTAAACCCTAATGCCCCAAATCAGAGAATAAACACAGTAGGAAATCAATCCTTTGTTATTTTATCGGTTTATGTTACTAGAAATAAATTATGAAGGGGACTGTTCCTGAAAATTTAGGCATTAATAGCCTCTCACTTATACATGTCTAATCCAAGATCTATTTATCTCATTTTCCCATTCCTTTCATCTCCCTCCTGAACTCTCCCTCCACCTTCCTCTGGGTATATTATCATGACCACCATGATAGTCTTACTTTCTCTGAAATTCCTCCTTAAACCACCTATATGTTAATAAATTTGAAAATGTAGGTAAAATTTAAAAAATCTAGAATAACATGAATTACCCAACTTCACCCAAGAAGAAGTAGAAAATTTGAATGGTCTTATACTCATGAAAGAAATTGACTCTGTAATTAAACTTATTTTCCATAAAGGTGAACCCAGGCCCAAATGGATTTGTAGTAGAGTACAACCAAATAGTTAAGAAAAATATAATTCCAATATTATTTAAACTCTTTCATAGGATAGATATGCAGTTTATTAGGTTAGTATAACTTCATACAAACATCGGACAATGATGATATGGAAAAATTAAACTTACAGGTCAATTTCTCTCATGAATGCAGGTACAAAAATTAAAAACAACGTATTAGCAAAATGAATCCAGCAATGTCTAAAAATAGTAATTTATAATGACTCAATTGGCAGTATGCCCGAAAGGAAAACTGATTCAGCACTTAAAAATGTATGTTCATCTTCCCTCCCTCATTCACTCAGATCGATTCAGAGCAATTAAAGACTCGCTGTCATCTCACACAGCCCCCTCATCTCTTTCCTTTCCTTCCAGATCCATTCAACCCTGACCAAACGAAACACATTCCAGGCCTGGGTTTCTTTTTCAGCATTCTCACAGACTGGGACATTTCCCACAGGAACATTAACACCTTCAAAATATTATCACAATCTGTTGAGTATCTAATCTTCCCAGAATTTCAGGGATTTACAAGGAAACACAATACAATAGCATGAGGCCTATTTCCTCAATATCAAGAAAAAAAAAAACCACATAATCCCCAAACCAAATATGACCATTATAGTTGTTTACAATCTTAACATCAATTCCCAAGCTGATATAACGTTTCCTAAATCCAACATATTATATAATCTAGATCCATGCTGTTATCATCTACTGTAGATAATGAGTCATATTAGCTTAGTGAAAAGATTAACCAAAAAGTAATAAAGGAAAAACATGAAGCCCACCTGACTTCAACCTTTCAGCACGTCAGTCAGCCAGGCCAGGTGTTCAAAGTTCACTGCCCACGAAGTAAATACTCATTGGAAAGAAAAATCATGTCAAGACACCATGGTTCCCATAGTCTAAGAAAATACCCCATATCCTCCTCAAGATATTTTCTCTTGACATAATTTGTGCCTGATTCTTCCCATTCCCTCTCCAACTCCACGTACCTGCACCCTAATCTCCATCCCAGTCCACAGGCTTGTACCTCCCCTCATCCCAGAAGTGTGCCCTTCTCTCTGTATTTCTCCAAATCTGAAGGCTCTGGAGGCTTACTTATTTTGTGTTGACATTTCACTTTCTGTGGCTACTATTATCTTCCTTCCATTCTGGAACTTAGGTTTGTCCCGTAATATCTGCCTTGAAGGAGAACAGCCCTCCCACTTTTGTTTTCCACCTGGAGAAACCCATTTGAAAGATTTCTCAATTCCAGTTGCTTCTGGAGAATTTCCCAAACCTGCTCTCAATCATAACATTAAGTTCAAAATCTCATAAGTCTTGTCTTCTTCCAAGGTTTGAACTCCCATCTCCTGACAGCTCAAACTCTACTTTTCCAAAACACAAGTTTAGATGGTTTTTAAACCTTCAACTTGCCCTTAGATGGGTGATCCTGTTCTTCCCACCCTCACCTAGGAGCTAAGCCTTCTGCAACCATCCAACATCTTTTGTACCTTCTGCTCCTCTTCCCAAAGGTGTCTCCAGACCTAGAAGATTGTAGCTGATTTTTAAGCTGATTCCATCTCTTGTTGAGTTACCTCCCAAGATCTCTGCATTTTCTGTTCACATACGAATTCCTAAATGTTTTTCACTCACTTACTATATACCTGTCCACCTCGAGTAAGCAAACTTGATTCCTAGCAAGAGGAAATTGTTGTTTTGTTGTCGCTACTTGCTTCCTTCTTAACCACTCACCTAATTCCATTAAGTTGTTCCCCTGACTCAATCTAAGATGACACACCACCTGCAGGTAGCATCCATATCCTCGCTCTACTCAGTCTGTTCTTGCATAAACTGCACCAACAACTCCTAATGTTTGAGCCCATCTTATATGTATTTCTAAGAACTCCCTCTCTCAATAGGAAAAAACAAACAAAAACAAGAAAATAAAATGAAATTTGAGTCCATTAATACCGACTCAGGCCACAATCCAGATGCTAAAGGCTTTTACATCAGAAGTCTGTTTATTTGGAAGCGAGCTTTTTCGAGATCCCAGAAGTTTCTACTTCTGCCAAACCCAAATTCCTACTAATCAAAATCAAGGCACAAACTAACTCTCTCTCTCTCTCTCAATTTCTCTCTCTCTCTCTCTCTCTCTCTCTCTCTCTCTCTCTCACTCACTTTGCTAATGAAAACCAGAGCTTCTCTTGACAATGCAAGTTTCTTCAGGCAGCTAAACCAAAACCTCCAACTTTTGTGCATGTGTGCACCTCTGTCTGCTAGGGGACAACAGTTGTTCATTATCGGAAAGGGTAAATGCACCAGATCTCCAACCTTGACCAGCAGTAACCATGGCTGCTGTGATCCTCATTTCTGCTGCCTTCCTAACAGTCTGAGGCTGAGAATTTGTCTATAAATCCCTCTTTGGTAGATAGCCTGATGATGTAAACTGAGCTCCACACAGGATTTAAAAGCTCCTCCAGATTCTTTACCTTAAGAGCCCCCTTGGAGCTCCTGATTAGCCTGCTCCATGTCCCCTTCCCCAGGGCCCCTCCCTGGACTCACTTGGCTTTTTCAAGGGCAGAGTTGATTCCTAGCTGAGTGCTCTCACAGCCTAACTTATTGCCCTCTCTGCTTCCTGTGGCAGAGAAAGGAGCCACACCAAAACAGCCCCAGGGAGGAGGGGAACTTGAACCTTCTTTCCTCCTCCCCTTGTGTCCTTGAGATCTCCACTTTGTCTTCTACTCACAGCAGATCTCCTCCTCCCTGAAGTCCCAAATCGCTCGGGAAACGAGACTGTGGCCAACTTATCACAGTTCTCACTTGAAGCATCTAACAGCAAAAATGACGGAATAAGACCTGTGACAGTCATCCCCTCTCAGGAGTTCAAAGGAAATAGAGATGCGATTACAGCCACTAGACTCTGTCTAGCTGATTACTGGTGCTGGTGGTGACATGCGCTGTATGCTGATGTGTGCAGGGATAAGTCCAGCAAAGGACAGAGTCTGCGGAGAACGTGCCCGTGTATTCGTGGAGCTGTGTTCTCCCAGTGCAGCCACTTGAATCAAGCCATATGCACTGTGGGCTGACTCGGCTTCTCAGTAACAACTGTTTTAAAGAGGACAGAGGCAAGGCTTCCAGATTTGTTGAGTCTTGTTGTTCTTGGGGAAGCAGGGGGAGTGAGGGTTCTGTTTCCAGCACAGTTAGTAGTAGTTTTGGGTTAGTTGCAACATATGCCAGGGCCTTCAAAGAGCTGTGGGCTTAAACTGAAAGAATTTTTTTTTAATTCATGCACCAAAAACAAATTCTTCCTCTTGGCTTATTATAAGAACTAACAGTACTCTGATGTGATTATAACACATTCTGAAAGATTTATAATGTCCCATGAGCACAAGAAGAATTTTTAACAGTGAAATTCCACAATTGGGCCATGACATTAATAAGCAACACTGGAAGATTGGGTTATGAAAATGTTGGTTCTTTTTCTTCACAGACTCATGTATTCATGCATTCACTCAACAGGTTTTCTGTGCTAGACCTAAGCCAGGGTCTAAAGATGGGGTGAGGTTAATCTGGCTGTGTGAGGGACCCTCCTCAGAGCGCATAGGTGCTTCCACAGATATGACTGGCCTTCTGAGAGTTCCAGGTGCATATGAATGGCTTCCCCTCCCCCATCCATCCCTTCTAACTGTTCAGTCAAAGGAATCCCATTCTTCCTGTGGTCAAGAGACCATAAGTAACAATAAAGTTATTGTAAAGAGTATATAAGTTGGTTCTTTCCTGTTCTAGAACCACCTCTACAGCTAAAACTAAAGGCCATCACAGGAATTCTGGTTCATCTATTCACCTGTTAGTTGAATTCTCTCTACAACATCCCCAGCAAAGCAATGGCAATCTGTGCTTAAATGCTGCCAGTGACAGAGAACTCACTACCTTACTAGAAGTCCTTTTCAAACCACTTGTGGCTCTCAGAACTTCAGCCAAGCTTAGCTCTGCCTTCCTACATCTTTCACCCATTGGGTTCTACCATTTGGAGCCACACAGAACAAATCCAATTCCTCTTCCTCAAGATACTAAACATATGTCCTCAGTCCTCTCTCCTCCTGGCCAAAGACCAGCAGTTCTTTGATCTCCTCATCATGTAACAAGCTTACTGTGTGATATTGCAATTGTAAGATGCATTACCTCTATTACTTCATTTAATCCTCATAATCATCCTATGAGGATTTGATGCCCATTTAATAGATGGGAAAACTGAGGCTCAAAGAGGTTAAGTAGTGTGCCTGGAATTACTCAGCAAGTATGACAGAGTATAGACTTGGCCCACAGTTGACTAACTCCAAAGAACATGTAAATGACTCTCTATCCTCATTTCTCTGATACAGTTAGCATTCCATTTGTACATACAATCCATAGGTTTGTCCATCAGCATTTTATATTTCCTCCTCTAAACGCATATTCACACTTGCCTTGGCATATCTGTCTCAGTTATTATTGTTTCCTTATAGCATGAAACTATCGGTAGGTAAGGGATGTGTAGAACTATAAAATAGGCATTTATAATGACCCAGTTGTGTCCCACAGAAGTAGAACAAAGATTATCACTTGAACTATTCAATCACCTTTTATTCTGCCCAACAAAAGGTTGAATTCTCCCTAGTTCAGAGCACTGAACTAGGCACAAGGAATACAAAGATGATCACAAAAATGGATATCACATTGAGGGGAACAAATAGGTAAAAAAGTAATTACGAGACGTGAGAGAAGACCTCTGTATGAAGAAGCCTGTGCCCATGACAGACAGCAGACGCAGCCCTGCTAGGTGCTGGAATATGGGAGTAGAAGTCAGAGGAGGCTCTACAGAGGAGAACACCATTCAGCCCTCTCTTATGGAACAAGTATTTTTAACAAAAAGGTTAAGGGTTGGGGCAGGGGCCACTCCAGGCTCATTCTAGAATGAGCAAAGCGACTGTCATAAAGTGGCTTAGTGTCATCCAGGACACAGAATTTTCTGATAACGCCAATGTATAAAATATACTAGATGAAAGGTAGGATAGAATATGAGGCTGAAAATGAACTTCTAGGGCAAGATAGATGTACTAGTCTTGACATTTGGACTTAGTATGGAGCCATCAAGAGTATTTACATAATAGAAACTGATCTATATTTTACAAAGATCTCTGGTGGCTTTCTTGTGAATTCTAGAATAAAGGTAACCATTATAGAATCCCTATGCTTGACTGCCAAAGTTACATTTACTCTTTTTCAGTCATATCACATAGTTTACTCTCAACTACCACTTCTTTTCACATGTAATGGTATTAAGCCATGTCTTTCCAGCTATGAGCAGTTGGACCTGGGTTTTGGACCTTCCACAAATCCCAATGCATTGATTTGGTTTAATTTGGCCCCCTCGACCTCTTATTTACACACTTCACAATATTGATTTTTATCTCCAACATGCTTACAAGGCTCCCAGATCCATGTTACACATCAGTAAACTTTTTCATGCAAATCACAGATTCAAAGAAAAAAACAGAAATCAAGGGCACATCTCCAAGCTTGTCACGACACACTTCCCACTGGATTAACATTTACTTTTAAATCAGTCCCTTTTAAAATAGAGCTCTTTAATCAGTAACTATTCCACTCACTTGTCCTTTTTCTTGCCAAACACCATGCTGACATTCAGCATTCTGGATGAAGTTAATCACAGAAAACTTGGTCCTAGTGAGCCCATGTAGGCTGCTCGTGTCTGCAGCTTCCTTTTCTAGGTACTCACGTGCCAGCCCTTTAGTCGAACATTAAGCACTCTTGAAACCTATTTAGTTGCATATTCCATCTTCTTTCTTGATTGGAAATCCAAATTCCATAAGCTTGTCTCCAATTTTCCAAACCACTTACATTCTCCAGAGTCCACAAAGACCACCCATAGCTGTTGGGTGATCTACTGTGACAAGTTTCTTTCAGTAACATGGGGAATAATTTTCCAGCCTAGAATACCACAAATGTCTGTTTCATCATCTATAAAAGAGAAAGGGGGTTGATAATTAAATAGCATAATGCTCCTAAAAGACCAATGTCTAACACATAGGAAATGTTACCCCTCAAATTTGTAAGAAGCCACCACATCACTGCATTTCCTACTGAATGTACTGCCAGTTCAATTGACCTAAAAACAGAATTCTTCTAAAATCTGCATTTTCTGATGTTTCCTAATTCTACAAATGATGCCAGTATTCTCACAGTCACTCAGGCTTGACACCCAAAGATATGTTGGCTTCATCACTTGCCTTCACGCCATGTTAATGTTAAGTATAGTATATTTTATTCCTGCAATCCCTCAAACATCAGTCCTTTATGTCCATCCCATGGCCACTGTCATGGACTAAATGCTTGTGTCCCCTTAAAATATATATGTTGAAACCTTAGTCCCCAGTGTGACTGTACTTGATCATGAGGCCTGTGAGAAGATGATAAAGGATAAATGAGGTCATAAAGTGGGGCCCTAATACAATAGGGCTGGTACCCCTATAAGAAAAGGAAGAGTCACCAAAACTGTCTCTCTACCATGTGAGAAGATGGTTATCTACAAGCCCAGAAGAGAGCCCTCTCTAGGAACCACATCGGCCGGCACCTTGACCTTGGATCCCAGCCTCTAGAACTCTAAGAAATAAATTTCTGCTGTTTAAGCTCCTTGGTCTGTGGTATTTTTTTTATAGAAGCCCAATCTATTCCCGGAAACTTGTATCCTCCATTCTTGATGAGAATGAGGATATCCTCCATTCTAGCCAAATGAAACTTTTTACCATTCCTAATAAATATTTAATCATTTGCATTTTTTATATTCATCGCTGCACTCAAATAATATGTTCTTCAGGAATGTTTTCAGCTGCAAGGGAACAGAGTAACTAACAATGATGTAAACAATTAGGAATGTATTACTCTCATATAACAAATTCAGACATGGGAAGTTGCTGCTGTCAGTTTAGTTGTTCGGTAATGTCACCAGAAACTAGGACTTCTTTTTCTTTGCTCTATCTCAAGATTAAAATATGGCTGTCACAGCTGCAGACACCAAGTCAGTGTTCAGGGAATGAAGTTAGTCTCTTCTACTGTAAAAAAGTCTAAACATTTCCAGAACCCTAAGCAGAGTCCTGTTTACAACTAATCAGCTAGAATACTATCACATGGCCACCCTTACCTGCAAGGGAGGCTGGAAAATTGAATATTTCAAAGCATCTGAATGAGGCACAACAACACCCAGAACAAAACTGTGACACTGTTAGCAAAGCATAAGAAGGCAGTTGATACTGGGTAGACAACAAGTGTAGACACAAGTACCTGACTTTCATTTGGGGTGGGAGGATTCTTACCTTTGTTTCTCTTCAGACATCTACCAAAAGTTCTTGCACATACTTGGTATTCACTGCATAAAACCTAGTTAGTTAGATTACCAGTTTATGACTATCTACAAATAGCTCCACAGTCAATAAGTATTTTCCGGCCTGTGTTAGGTCTACTGGAAAAACCAAAGAATAAAGAAAATTATGTCTGTCTTCCAGTTAGAGAGACAAAGTGATGGCTGCTAAATTACTTTCTGAAAACACAGTCATTTTTAGACCCATTTCATATCACCAACACCAACATTCACCTTTGCTCAGCAAAACCTTTCTCCACAGGATAGTATGTATGACAATCATCAGCCCAGACTGGGCCATATTATCTGATATCTGCACTTCTCTGGTTTGACCAGACATGGTTGTATGATAAATGTGTTAAGAAAACTTTGTTACAAAGCAACATACAGGCATACCTGGCTTTTTTTGTGCTTTGCTTTATTGCCCTTTGCCAATTTTGTGTGGTTTTTTATGAATTAAAGGTAAGACCCTCCACCAACAAAAATATTTTTTAAATTAAAGCATGTACCTTGCTTTTTAGACATAATGTGATTGCACACTTAATAGACTGCAGTGTACGTACAACTTTTATATGCACTGGAAAACCAAAAAGTTCATATGACTTGCTTTATCTGATATCTGCTTTATTGTAGTGGTCTGGAACCGAGACTGCAATATAGCCAAGGCATGCCTGTAATTAAGTATTATTGCATAAATAACATTAAAAGGCAGGAGGCAACCATTAGAAATGATTCTACAGATAATTAGTGATGTATAAATAAATACTTAAGTGAACAGAAACTGCAAAGTATGCAGTGTACACACCAATAATCACCAGTAAGATACATTGTGTGTAGGGAGCTATGGATACAGATGGGTCTGCAAAAGGAATGGGGATAGAAATAAGAACAAAGACAGGTTTTTAAAAATATTTACTAAAATGTTGACAGTGATAGTCTCTGGGCACTGCACTATAAGGGCTTTTAACTTATGTTTGCTTGTCAGCAGTCTCCAGATTTTCTAAAATGTAACCACAGTTTTTATAATAAAAAGGAAAATATTTTAGTTTTGTTTTTGTTAACCTTTAGGTGTTTTAGGAGACAAGCCAGTCTTTTCATGCTTTAAGTGATGACCCAAATTTGATTAGATGAGAAAAAGGCTGTGACTTTAAGTTACCACAAATTTGAGAGAGCCTCAGTTTATGACACAGAAATCATTTGAAGAGCAGGAACGAGTCACTCTTATTTGTAGCTTTAGAAACACAAGGAGCAAAATATAAAGACAGTTGAACCTGGAAGTAGGTGACGCCCAACTGAAAATAATTTTCTGAGGAGGTTTATGTACACATTTCATATCTTCACTTGTTCCCCCATTCACTGCAAAGTGTGACCACAAACAAGAAAATCATTCAGCAGGGAGAGACTGTCTTTGGTGCTATGAATGCTGCTACCTGTACTTCAAGCCTTCTTGAATAAACACGGGAAAGCTCATTGCTCTTCTTTTGTTTTAGTAATGGAAAGTCTTTACATAGGATAAACTCACAATGACCATGACATTCAAGGGATTCTTATTTTACATGCAGTGCTGAGCTGAGTGCCAGCCTTATCTTACTATTCACATGACAAAGCAGCCTCTTATCAGTAACAACTGGAGCAAAAAAGGCTGGAAAGTCCTAGAGACCCCAGGCTAATGGCACCATTCGGCTGGATCTGGTGTCCGTAATGAGCCCCTGGGAATCTCAGCAAAATCATGACCTGTCCTCTAGAAGATGCTGGTTTCAACAAGTTACTCTTTCCATTTACGAGGTGCTGTGACTAAGATGTATACAATATGTTATTATAAAATAATGACACTGAGTTTGAAGGTATACTGTAATTTTTATATTGAGAAAAGAAATGGAATAAGGCCAGGAATAATACTTCTGGCCTAAGAATACACTGTGATAGAAAAATGTAGTAAGAATAAAGATCTTGAAGTTGTAGAACACAACAGATCATAGACATTTAGATTTGAATCTAGCTTCTGGCTGCATTAGACATGTTCTAAGCACAAGGGGGTAAGGATATGAGTGTGTTTGGAGGTTCTTCCAGGTTGTCCTGCCAGGAACCAAAGACAAGGAGGGATTCAGGATAGATGCTCAGCACAGAAATGAAATTAGTGCATTGAATTTCTCTGGAAACTAAACTATCTGGAGGTTGTGGATGGGGGGTGAGAATCTAATGTTATAGAGGAGTCAACTTTCTACATAAAGGTCAACTATAAAAAGGTCCTTGTCAACTCAGCACTAGTAGCCCCTTTGACTCCTCAGCATCACTTAAGAAAAGCCAAGGAATGCATTTCCCAGAATCCCCTTCTTCACATGGTGCTGAGTTTCCCAATGAGAGTCAACCATTGGAAATTTAGAAAGCAGAACAAAATCCCATTATTCTCCAAAAGCAGATGAAGAAAAACACAGCATCAGAGAGGAGATTCACTGTAGCTTCCAAGTCACAAATTCCTCTTCCAAATTTCTCCATTTTGGGTGTGTGTATGATGTGTATGTATGTGTTATGTACCATTTAGTTGGTTCCAAATCCTGGAGAATTTATGAATGAGTGTTATCCATAGTGTCCTGTCTTCAACAGCCCTTCTCTGCTCCTGTACACCAATGCCTATGGCTTCTTTTATGGAGTCAACCCATCTCACATTTGATCTTCCTCTTTTCCTGCTGCCTTCCATTTTCCCAAGAATGGTTGTCTTTTCCAAAGAACCTTGCCTTCTCATGATGTGCCTGAAGTAATTTCAGTTTTGCATTATTGCTTTCAGAAATGTTTCCCGCGTAATTTGCTCTAGGACCCACTTGTTCATCTTGCCGGTGGTCCAGGCTATCCATAGAGCCACTCTTCTTCCAACACCGTATTTCAAATAAACCAATTTTTATTTCCTATCAGCCTTCTTCGCTGTCCAACTTTCACGTCCATACATAGGAATTGGGAATACAAAGGTGTGGATGATCTTAGCCTTGGTCTCTAATAATACATCATTGGTCTTGGCGACCTTTCCTAATTCTCTCAGTGCTGCCCTTCCAAGTCTCAGTCTTAATTTCCTGGCTGAAGTCTCCAGTTGAACAAGGTAAGGAAATGCTTAACAATCTCAGTGTCTTCACTGTCTATATTGAAGTTGTATATTTCTTCTGTAGTCATGATATTTGTCTTCTTGGTATTCAAATGTAGTCCTGCTTTGACACTATCTTCTTTCACTTTCATCAGAAGTCATTTCAAATCATTGCTACTTTCTGCCAGTCAGATGGTATCCCCTGTATATCTTAAATTATTGATGTTTCTTCTACCAATTTTTCATTTCTTCTTCCTCTGAGTCTAGCCCAGGGTTTTGTATGATAGGTTCTGCATACAGACTAAGCAAATAGAGAGATAAAATGCACCTTTGCCTGAAGGAAGGTATTCTGTCTCTCCCTGTTCTGTCCTGACAGTGGTTTCTTGTCTCCAGTACAGGTTATGTATAAGGATGATCAAATGCTGAGGCTCGCCCACTTCTTTCAGAGCAGCTGATAACTTTGCGTAATCTGCACAAAGGCTTTACTATAGTCCATAAAACATATACTAAAGTTCTTCTGAAACTCTTTGGAGCACTCCAGTACTCTGTGAATGTTTACAATTATATCTTGCATGCCTCTTCCTTTTCTGAATCCAGTTTCAATGTCCAGCATTTTTTGCTCCATATAAAGAAGCAGCATTTGTTGCTTTACCTTGACCCTCACTTTACTTGCATGGGAAAGTAGAGCAATGGTCCTATCATTTTGTACTCCATTGCATCTCTTTTCTTGAAAATCAGGGTGTATATCGAATGTTTTCAGTCTGTAGGCCATTGTTTTTTACAAAGGCATTTTGTTGTATAAGGCTAAAATCGTTGATGGTGGATTATCACAAACTTCACGGCAGTCTCCTATGTGTCCTAAAGGCTAAATTACCTCCAAATTCTACATTAAAATTCTTTGTACACAGAGCATGGAGAATTTTTAGGCCAGCGAAACTATTCTAAATGATATTATAATGATAGATACAGACCATTGTACATTCGTCAAAACTTACAGAACGGACAACATCAAGAGTGAATGCCAATGTAAACAGTGGACTATGGGTGACCATGATGTGTCAGTCCATGTTCATCTGTTTTAACAGATGTCCCACTCTGATGTGGATGTGGGTAGTCAGGGAGCCTGTGGGAACACAGGGTGGGTATATGACAACTTACTGTACTTTCTGCTCAATTTTGCTATGAATCTGTAATGTTCTAAAAAAAAACTCAGTGTTTTTTAAAAATGTTTTTGTACCCAGAATGCAAGGAATAGCTTCTTTTTTCTCAATAAACCTGATAAACCCATGGATTTGCTCATTGAAAAATACCAGAAAACTTAGAAAGAGCCATTTGAAGACCAAGGTCAAAGTGGAAACCAGATTGCAAATATAACTATGAAGCTTAAATCCCTTATAAGGAAAATCTTGTTAAAGTTGTTACTATATTCTCCCCAAATTTATGACTACATGTTTTTAACTATTTTATAGTTTTGACCTTTTTCTTTCATTATGTTCTGTTATGCTATGTTGCAATGTTTGTTTTATGTTGTTATTTTTTTTAATTGAGCTATATCTCTATCTCTGTTTTCTCCACAATCAAATCTTACAGAGTGTATGTGAAGGCCCCAAGCACAGGCTCTGGCACACAATAGAGGCACAATCAATGCTCACTTCCTGTGTTACTAAGCTTTATCCTGTACTGATGCTGAGGGATAATCCCCACCTTCAAGGCGTTTGTAATCTTTTTAAGAAGACAATATATAGAATACAGATGAATAATGGAAATTTTAGTAGTTTCACACAGAAATCCAAGAAACATCCCAAGGTAATGTGTAGTTAACTGCCATAGAGGGGCTGCTGGCAGCAAAACAATGGGACTTGTAAGAGATGGTACCAACACTCCTGAATATTCATCATCTTGGAAAACCTCAGGCACTTTTGGAAGACCAGACAGTAAGAGTGAGCCAAGGAAATGGAAAACTCTGCTTTCTCCTCAACATTCTCCCCCAGTATCTTTTATACCCAGTGGGATTCTTCAGGTTGAGTGGAGCCAAATAGCTAAGTGGATTAATTGTTATTTACAACAATATTTTGAACCATGAAGCATGGGTGACCTCCCATCACTCTCTCTCCACTAGATAAATTGTGCAATTGTAATAAACAAACAAATGGAATTTGCCTCCCTGCCAAGGATGTGCTGCTGTCATCCTTCTGCCATTGTCATCAATTAAAGGATTAAATAATGAATGAACTGGCAGAGTTCAACTATAATCTTCAGACCCAAACTCCAAAGATGTTCCATGAACAGCAGTGTGGGATTTATGGCTTTCATTTTCCTTCACCTCGCTCCTTCAGGGTGCGCACAGCCATAAGCACCCATAGTCACGCATGTGCACGGTTGCACACCCCACCCCACACATGCTCTCTCCCAGCTTCTCTCGGCATTTGTATCGCTTTTTCAATTAGCTGATGAACTTATTAAAATCATGGAGGGAAATGTATTTGTCTTGCAGGGAAGTTGCTTTAATCCTTTAGTTTAGAACAGAAGCACTCTAGTAACCTTAGCCAGTAATCCCCACCCAAGGTGAGGTCAGGAAAGCAAGACATGCACCCAAAATACCAAGCCAGGAGACACTCAGCTTGACATGGGGGACAGTGACATGGAAGAGGGGCTATTGCACTCAGGGTCTCCCAGCTGCCCAGGAAAACCCACAGCATGGGGGCAGAGGGGAACATTTTCTCCAAAAGGTGGCAAAGCTACAAGTATACAGGAGTTTAATAAAGATTTTGATAAAGACATAACAACAAAGTGTTAATCTCTAATGCAATATCAAGAAGTTGTTAGAGATATTGATTAATCATAGCAGTAGCTCACATTTACAAATCCTATACAATGGCACAGGCACTGTGCCAAATACTTTCCATGGATTATCTCATTTAAGCTTCAGAAGAAACCTATAATGTAAATGCAATGATTAACTTGGTCTTTGAAATGAGAAACATAGGACTCAGCCTCAGGGAAGTTAAATAAAAAAAAATCACACAGCTGGTTTGTGAAGTAGAGTTGGGATTCCAGAGCCCAAATCATATCATAGCCACATGCCTAACTCCTTTTTTTCTTTAGCATTCTTAAACTTTTGAGATTCATTGTATGGAGGAAAATCCCCATTACCATATTCTCCACAAACTCCCCCTTAATACCATAATGAGAAACAGAGTAAGTACATGCAGGCTCATATACACATGCATGCATATAAGCATGTGCACATGTGCATGCATACTCACACACATCTAGCCAAGGAGGGTGACTAGAGGCAACACAGAGAACACCCTTAATTCATTCTCTGTCTCTCTCTCTCCCCCCTGCCCCTCTCTCTCTGTGTACCAGTCAGGATAAGCAGATTAACTCAAACTCTCAGGTGTAGTCTCTTCCAGAACCCTTGCTATACCCCAAACCATTGGAGGAGGATTGCAAGCTTGTTGTTGCCCAACAGTAGGCAGGTAACATCACCTGGGAGTCCTTAGTGCCTTAGGAACCTGAAAGTCATTACACAAAATGGACAGACCCCATATAGCACCAAAGTGGCCAAAAGTGTCCATCTGAGCACACAAATTAGTTATCAGCCACCAGCAGCCTTTGCAGAGCTAGTTCCAGGGACGAAAGATCAGGTCTGTGCTTGGCGAATACACAACAGGGTCCTGACATGAAGAGAAAGGTGATACTCTCAGGCCATGTCAGGGCTCCTGCCCCCAGCCCATGCCCTTCTACCCTGGCACCAGGACAAGTAACATCATGAGTCTGATTAACCTCCTTCCCTATGCTCCCTGCCAGCTGTCCTCCTGAGACATCAGTCCTGCCTGATTGGCTTTTACTTGCAGTGTTGGCAGGGAGTGGTCTTGGGTAGAGGGGGACAGAAGGGAGCTTTTTGCCTTCTTAGGAATGACCACGGCCCCCAAGGCCCAAGGGCAACAGCATTGCCTATATCTCCTTACAGAACTTGGCCCTTGCCTTCCAAAGGCACATGTGGCATCTGGAAACATTCCTGTGCCTGGAAAGCCCCATCTGCTCCCTGATGGAAGCTGCCCACATGAAGGCTAAACTTCCCTCTGTGGATTTTTATAAGAGCAGAGCCTCCTTCTCAAGTCTCCAAATAAACTCCTTCTCTCACAAACACAAACACTGACACCCAAATGTCTGGTTTTATTGGGCATCTCATCAAAAATCCCTCTCTAGAGGAGCTGAATCCAGCATAGTGTTTTATCAAAGTCCTCTGCACTCCAAGAGGCACCAATTACCAGGAACCCAACTGCAGAACCCCCACCACCTATGGCCTGGCTGAGGTCAAGATAACCAAGGAGAATGAATGGTAACCCCTTTCAGAAGTTACACTGTGTGAAAGGGAGGAGAGCAGAAAACAAGTTGGCACTCATGCAAATGCTAATACATTCATGCATCTGGGTTACTGGGAAGAAGGGGCTGGCCTTGCGGTCATAAAGGCAGGAAGAAATCTTCAAAGGTTGCTGTCATTTCTATCTCAACATTGAAAATTGTGTGTTTTTTAATGTCTAAATCATAAGTCTCTGCTGAAGTTTTGAGTCCCTTAAATAAGACAAGACGGGACTCTCTACCTGGAAAAGGCAGAAGGCTGGCTAGGAGCAGACTTAACCAGAGACAGAGAGAAGAACAACTGGCACCCAGCATCCAGAAGTTCACAACACATCAGACTGGCCTCCTCTGCCAGGGAAGCCTTGTGCCAGTTCCATCTTTGGGTGGAGGCTAAAACCTGGGCAGAGGAGCCACAGGGACATTTCTGCTCTGTGCTCTGGCCCCTTCTCAATATTTAGTTTGCTAAAGATGCTCAATATTTCCTCTCCACTCACATTCCATTTTTATTGAATGACCCCCTTATCCCACAGACACACACCTTTCAGCAGGAGAAGTGTCAAAGAATGTGGACCTCTGAGAGTGGCAGGAAGACTTCAGTGATGGTATCCACCTTCCCAGGTTCTGCCCCAGTTCACAAAACTATCTATATGACCTCCATTTTACACAGCTGGTCTGAAGGCACACAACCATAGAGAAGGCTGTCACTAGAGAGAGGACCTCATTTTGTGTTTACTGCCTTTGCAAAATAAACATTATCCTGAGGACATGAGGTCATCCTTGACAATGATAACAACCTTAAATGGGAAGAGGACCAGAGTGGAACAAACATTCGATCATCAACTCTCCAATGTTGGTATGTGCTCTGGTTAATGGTGCTCTACTACTTTACATCACTCCAAAACTTAGTAATGCAAAACAACAACAATTAGGTTTAGTTCATAATTTTGTGAGTTGGGAATCAGCAAAGGGCTTGGTTGGGCAGTTCTCATTTGGGGTCTTTCACACAATTGTGGTCAGATGTCAGTTGCGCTGTGGTCATCTAGAGCTCAACTAGACTATATTTCCCCAATGGCTCACACAGTGGCTGCCACTTGATGCTGCTTTCAGTTGGTTGCTTAATAGTGTCTGTAAGATGTGGCCTCTCCAGGGGAGCTGGGCCTCTTATGTGGTGGTTTTCTGCCCCCAGATTAAGTGTCCCAAAACAACAGGGAAAGACTGAGTGGCTTTTATAACCTAGCCTCAGAAGCCACTCAGCATCACTTCTGCCACATTCTATTAACTGAAACAGTCACAAGATCTACCAAGATTTAAGAGGAGGAGACATAGACTCCTACCTTTCAGTGGGAAGTATCAAAGAACTTGAGGGTGGTTTTTAACTGTTCCTATGTGGTTGTCCCCAATGTGAAACTGAAGGGATTCAAAGAGAATTACTGAATTGCCAAAAATCACATTCCTGAAAGTTGACAGACTTCTGGTCAAGATGGGGATGTAGATAAATACATTTTGCCTACTCACACAACTATAGAAAAAAATTACAACTAGACCACAAAACAAATATCACTCAGAACCATCAGAAAACTGAGTTATACGGAAGTCCAACAACCAAGGATTTAAAGAAGCCACATTCATCCAGATGGGTAGGAGGGACAGAGACGTGGAGATGGGCAGAGTGGAGCATCCCACATGCATGTGTAGTAGATAAAAATCAGGAGGGATACCTCAGGAGTGAGAGATCCCAGCCCCGGGCCAGACCACACAGCACAGGGTTCCAGCACCAGAAAGATAAATTCTCATAAATTCTGGTTGTAAAAACCAGTGGAGGTTGGAATGGCAGAGGAAACTGCTGGATTTATAGGAGACTACTCTTAAATGGGACACATGTACTTAGAACTTACACAGACCTACTCTCTCTGGAATTCAGCACCAGGGCAACATCTGGAAGGGCACCAGTGGCATACAGGGAGAAAGTGAAGTAATGGGAAACAAGACAAGTGCTGGGAGACAGCTTCCTCCCAGGAAAACCTCGAGACGTCAGGCAACAGCATTTTCTCATCTTTGAGCCCTCCCCATACACAGAGCCACAAAGTAGTAAAGCAGGTTGTCCCACCCTGGCGACTACTTAAGGCTCTACCCCACTCAATTTACATGTGCCTTTTCTACAATAGGCCATGCTACTAAGACAAGGAGTCAAAGCAGCTCTACCTAATACACGGGAACAAACACAGGGAGGCTGCCAAATTGAGGAGACAAAGAAATATGGCCCAAGTGAAAGAACGGATCAAAACTACAGAAAACAACCAACAAAATGGAGATAACCAACCTATCAGATGTATAGTTCAAAACCCTGGTTATCAGGATGCTCAAAGAACTCAGTGAGTACGACAGCATAAAAAAGACCCTAGCAGAAATGAAGGTTACATTAAGTGAAATAAAGAAAAATCTACAGGGAACCCACAGTGGAGGGGAAGAAGCCAAGATTCAAAGCAACAATTTGGACCATAAGGAAGGAAAAAAGCATTTGATCAGAATAGCAAGAAGAAAAAAGTATTCCAAAAAATGAGGATAGAATAAGGAGCCTCTGGGACATCTCCAAACGTACCAACATCCAAATCATAGGGATGCCAGAAGGAGAAGAGGAAGACCAAGAAATTGAAAACCTATTTGAAAAAATAATTAAAGAAAACTTCCATAATTTATTGAAGGAAATAGACATTCAGGTCCAGGAAACACAGAGAGTACCAAACAAGTTGGACCCAAAGAGGACCACACCAAGACACATCATAATTAAAATGCCAAAGGTTAAAAATAAAGAGAGATCTTAAAAGCATCAAGAGAAAGTGGACAATTACCTCCAAAGGAATTCCCTAAGACTGTTAGCTGATTTCTCAAAAGAAATTTTGCAGGCAAGAAGAGACTGGCAAGAAGTATTCAAAGTGATAAAAAGCAAAGACCTACAACCTAGATTACTCTATCCAGCAAAGCTATCATTTAGAGTGGAAGGTCAGATAAAGTGCTTCCCAGACAAGGTAAAGCTAAAGGAGTTCATCACCAAACCATTATTACATGAAATGTTAAAGAGACTTATTTAAGAAAAAGAAGATCAAAACTATGAATATTAAAATGGCAACAGATTCACAACTATAACAACTGAATCTAGAAAATAAAAAACAAACTAAGTATACAAGCAGAACAAAAACAGAATCATAGATACAGAGATCATTTGGAGGGTTATCAGCTGGGAGAGACAAAGGGGAGAATGGGGGAAAGGTCCATGGATTAAGAAACATAAATTTGTAGATACTAAACAGACAGGGGGATGTTAAGAATAGTATAGGAAATGGAGAAGCCAAAGAACTTATATGTATGACCCATGGACATGAACTAACATTGGAGGGATTGCTGGAGGGAATGGGGGTACTGGGCAGGGGGAGACAAAGGAGGAAAAATTCGGACAACTGTAATAACATAATCAATAAAATACATTTTCTTTAAAAATCACAGTCCTAAAAGTTAAGGGAATGGGAATTCAAACCCAGCCTTGTCTGCTTCCTAACCAGTCACCCCTTTGGCTAGGTTACAAGTGCCTAATATGCTAGGCTGTCCTGCTGTCTGTGCCTTGATAAATAAAGTGGTAAGGAACTATATGTGCACTCTACCTATAGAAACTTTAGGTCTCCTTTCTCTTTCTTTCTTTTTTTTTTCTTTCTTCCTCTTCTTTCTTTCCTTCTTCCTTCCTTCCTTTGTTTCTTCCTTCCTTTACTTTTTCCTTTTCTTTTTTTCTAAGTATCAACTGACCACCTGGATTACCTGCCTCCCTAAGTTATTTCTAAATTACCAGCCAAATTTGAACACTTACCTCTATGTTGTCCCCCAACATCAGGGCTGTGGAACTTAAGACGAAAGGAGGTAAAGTAACCACACTGAGGGCTGGAACGGAAGGGAGATTTCCAACTTGTCTCCACTATATTGGCAAATAGCATCTTCTCAAAGGCTGAAGCCATACTGTTCTCTTACCCTAAAAGGATGGACACAGCTGTTGCATGTGAAGCTCTTGTATGTGCAAGAATTCTATAGTTTAAGAGGTTGAAGGGTCACTCAGACTCCTCCAGTTGTTCATTTTGAAGACACTCAGAGATATTTCCTGCTCATGCATTTGCAATAAGAAGCATAGATATTATGAGTATCAAACATGAACACCTACATCATCTGAACTATTCATTGGAAAGTGTTCTCATTTCCAAATGATCCTTCAGGTGATCATAACAGATTATAGACTTAATTGCATCCTGTTCATAGCCACTGAATGTTTCACCTGAGTGGCAACTGTTGTCAATTGTTTCCCCTTGAGGATGAAAAGTCCATGCCCTCCAGCACCCTAACAGCTGCCTCTGGCAAGTCCAGTGAGGACCAGGTGGTACTAAAAGAGCACTCAGGCACAGGCACAGCACCAGTTTTGAAGTCTTACAGTCCTGGACTCAAACCCCCGTTCTGCCACTTACTCAGCACAAGTTTTTCAACCTTTTCAAGCCTCAGGGACCTGACTATCAAATATAGATAATAAAAGCATCTTCCTGTTTTGGATTGTTGTAAGCTATGCTAAATGAAACTGGGTAACACCATGTACTTAGCACAATGCCTAACAGCATTAAATAAATATTAGCTGTTATTATTACCCCTAGAAGTAATTAGAGAATTTTGAGGTAATGCTGAAGCCCAGAATGGAAGAAAAGGGGGCTAGTCAGGACTCAGATAGAACTCATAGGTACGGCAGTTTTTGGCAGGCAAGGAGTTAAATCCCAGGAGATCAACTATGGGAAAGAAGATGCAGAGAAGCATGTAGCATCTGGTATTTGGAGGATTAAAGAGTCAACAAGAGTCAAACATAAGCAAAGCTCTCTAGTACTAGCTTTTGTCTCTCAAACAATGTTCTGAAATATTGGACAGCCCAACATTCACAAACAGAAAGACTTCTGAAGTCAAGCAATATATAATGTCTTTACCATAGGAAGTTACAGAAATTAAGAAGAGATAATATTCATTGACCATCTACTATATGCAATGTATACTAAGTCATTTCTATATAAATTATATCATTGATTTCTCACATTATGCTGGAGAATTGGAATCCTTGTCCCTATATTTCATAAAGAAACTGAGGCTAAAAGTTAATACACTTAGGGTCATGGAGTTAGAATGTGGATGAGCTGGAAGTTAAAACCCACCTAACTCTGAAACTTGTGTTCTTTTCACTCATCTTCCAAAGAAGTTTCCTAGAAGACTAGCACAGGTCAGGCTTTGAGGGATGGCTGACTCCTCTCAAGTAAGGAAGCATAGGGGAATTGTCCAAAAGGACTTAACCATGATCAGAGAATGAAAGATCATTCTCTTCTTATTTTTTTCTCCATCCTCTGATTCTAGCTATTGTTTCCTGCTAGGAAAGCAGAAACATTAGGGCTTGACTTTGAGTCTGTACTTTCCTGTCTTTTGGCATTTACTTCCTCTGTAATCTTAATTTTTCAACTTCCATTCAAGTACATTAAGAAGTATTTGACCTTAACTTAGGCAGTTTGTTCTTGTACAAAAGCATTATACTGGCAACACCCAAAACAAAGACCCTGGTCAATTAAGAAAGAAGGCTTGGCAACTCTGTGAGAGGTTTTGACAAATGAAAACCCAACTACATATTTCTCTTCCAGATCTTAACTGGCACACAAGAAAATATACAATAATATAACTCACTGAATAATGAAAACTAGGTCACAGGAATGATGTAGAAGTGGCCTAAAAACTTGTTGTCTTTCCACCATGCTGAGAAGCCAGTGGCGATTTTCTGTTTCAAGAAAATGACATAATTCTATATTGCATTTAGAACTGTGATCCATCTGACAGAATGCAGCTGAACATTCGGTCCCTTGTACCTAAGACACATGATGACAATGTTTATGCACACTCCTCATGCAAGCCCGTGTATGGAATCAATTTGGAAGGATTCTTTAAAAAGGATATTTGAGTTGATCATTGCATGGGAAATGCCTGTGTCAAGAATTCAATAACATGTTAGTATACTATGTCAAAACAAATGTTCTAGTAAAACACTTCACATTGCACCAGCAGAGAACAATAGCATCACATGTGTCACCTGATAAATTTTCACAAAATGTCGTGACCAGTTTACCTGTTGTAATGGTTTTTCTTTTGCTATGTGAAAGACTGGAGCCACTAGCATTCTGGATTTGCTACTAAAACTTTTTTTCTCCTCACATTTTCCCCAAAGAAATAAGAGAAAAATATCTGCTTTGGGTATGATCATAAATGCCAGAAACTTGCCTCTCTAATCCAAGTACCGCTTCTTTAAACAATGGAAGCCTGGAGAGTGTGTACAAATTCACCTAGATAGAAAGTGACACAACCAAGCTTAGAACATCCTGACTCACAGACACATTTTGCTGACACAGTTATCTAGGTGAGCAAGGATATAACTCTTAAGGTAGAAAATGAAAGTTAAGGTTTCAGCTGGTTGAATTTGGGTGGAAAAAAAAACAGTTTCTCATATTTAAAAATAAACCTTTTTAAGTAGGCATGAAAAGTAGTCTGTTCTTGGGGATAGTACAGGAATCCTAATTTTATACCAGCTCAGCATATGAAATTTCAGATTGAAATAATATGATGGAATATCTAGTAATATATAATTACTTGAAAGTTCACATTAGTAACATTCTAAATGTCTAATAACAAATTACAAAGAGTATTAATATTATACAATTTTGAATGTCATGTATATTCTGAGGTCAAATTAAATGTTGGCATTTGTTGTGATGGAAAAGGCTCTCTGGAATAAGGTCAACAGACTTTGGTTTGAGTCCTAGATTAGCCACTAACCAGCCATGTGGCCATGGCAGAGTCATTTAATATTTCTGGGTCTCCATTTCTTCAACTGTAAAATAAAAATGTTTGATAATATAACTATGATGACCCTTTTCAATCAAAACTGCATAACTCATAACTCGGGTGTTTTCCCAAAAGACAGAGAAGAAAAGAGAGCCAGTGATGGATGTGACTACAGCCCTAAGGGTTGCTGACAGTCTGTGCTCAAACAAAGAAGCCAAGGGCAAGATGTCCTACTGAGAACAAAAGGCATCTTGGAATCATCTCCTTTGTCATTCTCCCTCTCTTATCTTTCCAATCACCTGCACCCCTTTGGGGAATTTTATGCATCTCAGAGGTTAAAACCAGGGCCTGATCTGAAACCTGTGCTCTCATTTTAAAAGTCTGTGCCCTCTCTCAAAGACCTTTCGTTTCACCTACCTGTCACACTGCCTCTCTACTTCCACTAGTTGTAATTTCTGGAGCATCTCAGCATAAACACCTTTCTGTGAAAACACACATTCAATTTTGCAAAGGGAGCTAAAGTGGAAAATAATCTTCCCAAACCAAAACTTCTCTTCATGAAAACCTTATACAGTTTAAGAGGAAAACTGAGAATTGACAATAGGTAATAACCAGTATGTGATTCCTACCACCTTGCTGGTAGTTGGGGGTTGGGAGGACTGTTTTTTGCTTTCTGGAGGTCCCACATCTTCATATCAGCATTTGACTTGCATCCAGTCTTCTAGGTTAGGAATTTGGATGACTATAAAAACAGAGTTTGGCTTCTTAAATTGTGTACTTTGGGTGAGTTAGCTATAATTTGCTTTCCCTGTTTCCTACGTGGGTTGTCCCTATTTCTCCCCAATATATTCTTTCTCCCACCACTTCGACTCTCCCAGCCACTACTCAGTGCTTTGACATTTATTGCTAATAAAAATAATAATACTTATCATTTGAAAGTTAGTAGTACAGTTTGAAAGTTTTATGTATTATACATTTATTTTTCCTTGGATTTATGTCACTCTCTCCACCAAGCAAAGAATAAATAAATAAAAGCACTTTATCATATTTATAACCTACTGAAATTCAGAGATTTCTGAATAGGAAACAGACCAGGGACACTTAGCCAAGATTAATTTAACTAGAAAACCAAACTTTTTTGCATGCAATGCTTTGAAGAAAGATGTTGGTCTGTGCAGATCTTGTCCACACGTGAAATGGGAAGGAGTAACTGGGGCAATCACCTCCGTACCAGAGGCCTGCTAGCTTCACCTTTTCCCAGAAATGCTCAGGTATCAAAAGCACAAAGGGTTTTCTGGGCTCAGTTATATCCTAATAATTGTTTCAATTCTCTGCTTTCTTTTTAGTGTGAAGATCCAGGGTAAAAGCCTTTAAAAACAGGCTGAAAAGGTTTCCCAGACGTGAAATAGATTTTACAAAAGACACTTCTGGCAAGTTTAATGTAAGTAAATCAGAAACATATGGACTATGTTTCCCTCAAAATACCCATGGGTCTGAAAGCCCAAAAACACATAAAAAGTAAAGGGAAACTGTTTTCCAAAGCCGAGCTTATTTGAGAAACTGCATGCTGTAACGGAGAGCCTGGCTCAGCTCTCCTAAAGCAGGGCATGGAGCCAGTGGTCAGGCAGCCCACCAGCTCCTACCCCAGTGCTTCCGTTGACAGTCCTCATTTCTGAGGATGGTGTATGTGATTGGTGGCTCCTTGACCTGTGTCTATGGGTGTGACTGAGAAAACCATTGCTCGGTGCTTCCCATACCGAAGACATGACTTCATAGCTCCTTTGCAACCATCTGTAGTGAATGTTTACGCAGCCTATTTCTCTTCTTGAAGGCCTCTCATGCTAAACCATCAGGCGGTGGTAAGCATACATTTACTGAACGCTTAGCATGTGCCCCACGGGGAAGGATAACAAACAAACAGACAATCAGATGCCAGCCCAGGAGGTGAATTATAGACTCAGGCTGAGGAGGAACTTGAAGATTCCAGAGTCCCCCGCTTCCACCCTGTGTGGGAATTCCAGCTACAGCTTGCAGTGCAGACAGTGGGAGGACAACTCAAACAATATTTCACGTGGAAAAATCACAGTTGGGAGAGTCAGAGGACCTGGTATCAGGCCCCAGCAACACCATGACTATGGATCTGTTGTTTGACCATTCAGACAGAGTCTGTTTCCTCAGCAATTAAATGGGACAGTCAAACCACCTACTGAGGCTGCCAAGGGCTTTTCAAAAAATACCATGTCTCTTCCCCTCCCAAGCACTAAATAAGCAGAAAAACAAAACGATGAGGAAGATAGAGGTCAGAATTTTCATCTTTAATCCTGAGAGAAGCCAGGTTAGAAGACAGAATAGAATGAGAGATTAATGGGCCTGCCACCTGAACCCCTGCGTGAGGCGGAGGACTCCCTCAGACCCACCCTGGGCTGGGGCAGGCCTCCGCATACCAAGCAGGGATTAAGGTTTAGGGCTTGAAAGATAGAGGAAACCTCAGATTCTTGGTGCATGGCTCCTCCAAAAGGAGGGCTATCCTGAACTGAGCATGTTCAGATTATTCTGCTCAAACTACCAATCAGGTAGATCCCTTTGCTACCATGAAGAGGAGTACTGAATGGGCAAAGAACAGCCTAAGGTGACTCATAAGATGTGTTCTCTCTACCTGAATGAAGCCAAGAGAAGCCAGCTAAGTGAGATAAGACGTGTGAAAGCCCTCATGTAAATTGTAAATATCAATCCATCTACATCTATTGAACATCTACTATTTGCTCAGTCTTGTCACCAGCTTCCAGGAAATTGAGGTTGAATAAGACATTGTTCCTTTACTTTAGATTGTAATCCAGTAGGAGAAACAGACAAAGAAGCAAAAAATTATTTATTTAATTTTATCCTCATCCGATAAATGACATGCTTATTTGATATGCTCATTGACTTTTAGAGAGAAGGGAAGGGAGGAAGAGAGAGTGGGAGAGAAACATCAATCGGTTGCCTCTTACACATGCTCGGACTGGGGACCAAACCCACATTCCAGGCACGTTCACTGACCAGGAATCAAACACATGACCTTTTGGTTTGTAGGATAGCACTCCGACCAATTGGGCCACACTGGCCAGGAGGAAGCCAAAAATTGCAGTTATGCAGTGAGTGCATGAAGATACTGAAGTCTGCAGGTGTAACGATAAGGCAGAGAAGGGGCATCTGTATAGTTGAATGGATGACCACGTAAGCCTTCTTTGTGGAAATGACATTTGAGAGCTGAGGTCTGAAGAACACAGAGGAGCTAAGTGAGAAACTGGGATTTGGGGTGACTTTCAAGTCAGAGGGAAGTCCAGAAGAAGGCACAAAAGAAAAGGATGGGACATTTCAGGGAACCGAAAGTCCTTCTATATGGTTATAGGAAAAATTGTCTTAGTGTTAGGGAGAATAATCAGAAAAGAGCATCGCAATCTAAAACGGTACCGCCAAGTGTAAGAGTAAAAGTGCTCAGTACGGGCTTGTCCGAGAAAAGGTGAAAAAAGCTACCTCACTGCTTAAAGGTGGAAATGCACAAAGGAGGAATAAGACCAAACAAGAAGATACATTTTTTAATTGAATCTTTCTTTTCTTTTTTTCCAGTACCATTTAATCACCTAGGAGATACATTTTTAAACTGACTTGGTAAGTTTAATTTTTGTTTTAGGTAAACTGTAAAACATGTAAAACATTTGTTTTATGTAAAACAAAATAAGGATTATTTAAGAAAGCAAGTACCTGTGTGTGTGTGTTATAAATGGAGAAGGGAAGGCTGCATCCCCAAATATTAACAGTGGCTATATCTGGCTAATGGGATTGCTAATTATTAATTTTTGCTTATCTTTCATTTCTATCATAAATATTCATAATTTTTAATAAAATTACTAATAAAACTGATCTGGTCAGAAGAGATTTTCTATGTAAATTATCCTTTCAAGTGGTGCCAAGCATTAGGTTCTCTTATGCAATATTACTGGCTCTTTCCAGCGATGGATAATCAGGTCACATAGCCCCAGGTTCTATGGGCTCTAGCTGTTCTCTCCCACCACGGCGGTGATCTGAAATACTCGCAGTGAATGCTGGGTAAAGATTCATTTGGCTATAAGTTCAGGAGAGAAGTCAAGTTTCCTCATTCATTAATTCATTTAGTCATTCTACAGTGTTTCCAGGGACAGGCCCTGTCCTAGGTGCTCAGAGGAGGAAAGCAACACAGACTGCACCTGAGCTCATGTGACTTACCGGAGAAGAGAACTATGGAAGACCCATGCCGCACACCTGTAGAGAAGGCTAAGTGTCATTACACAATCCTGCACACACTATGGTCCTGTTCCATTTCCATTGTGTTCCCACCGTTACATATGTCTGGGGCAACCAAAAATATTCTTTTTTAGATAAATGAATGAATTTTTCCTTTTATTTAACATAAATACTATATATATATAAAAAAATGCAAACTATACACATTCTCCCACACTTGCATCTTTTACTTAAAATATGCCTTGAAGATGGTATTATATAAGTAAACACTTTCTTTGGCATATGATGAAGCATGAATGCACTTCTAGAAGTAAAATTGTGCATTTGGGATTTTGACAGAAATTAGTAAATTCCTCTCCATAAGCATTGTTCCAATTTACTCCCTCCTGCCAGGCCTACTGTCCAGTATTACCCTCCCTAACCCAGCATGGTATCAAACTCTTAATCTTTGCCCAACCAATAGGTTAAAAATGATATCTATCTCATTTCAGTTTTTATCTACATTTCTATTGTGAGTGCAGAGTATGCTTGAGCAGGATTAAAGAGCCATCTTGCTAAAAGCCTGTTTACTGCTATCGAATACAATCTCTTTAAGAGACAAGGACGGCAGAATCTCCAGGAAAAAAAAAAAAGCGCAACAGCAGGCAATATAAATCTATTCTCAGCCACTTCTATGAAGCAATTGACTGCTTTTCACCTATAACCTGAGCATTTATAAGTTGCTTTCCACATGGCAGAGAAATCATAGAGGAGACAGAAACCAACATGTGAGTACTTGCTATACATCAGGCTCCAAGCTCTACATACACTCTCATTTAATCCTCCTAACATTTTAATCCATGAGGCTCTGAGAGGTTAAATATCTGCCCAAACTCACAGAGACTATGAATGGCAGAGGAAGAATTAAATCCAGTTCTAAAGGCCAACGCCCATATTTCGTGTGCTCCTGTTATGCTGAGGTGTTTAAAGCCCCCTGGAATCCTGGAATTCATATGCTAAGAGGCCATCTTTTTACTTTAATCATGACCTTCTAAGCAGAAGTATACTATAGTATTGCTTACCTACAGAGCTTAAATATAGGCCTTGGCACGATTTCTCGTGATCCCAGCTTCCTATAAGCTTTACCTGCCACTTAACACTCTGCATTGAATTAATTTGTAGAATTATTGAAGATAACCAATTATCAGCACCAGGAGTTGTCCAGAGATTTAAATATTATTATTAAGACCAAGAAATTGGCTGAGAGTTTGGTATACACGTACTTGTTGCAGAGCTGTACCATTTAGCTCAGCAAGGTAGCCCAGAGGTTTTCTGAGGTGGCATGTTGATGGCTCACGCTGTGAATGGATATGGTAGAACCCTTAATTCTAGGGTAGAACCCTAGAATTAAGTCTTGAGAGAACCAGATCTGACAACTGCAAAGCCCCAAATAAGAATTGTAGCCAACGATGTTTCATTACTTCACATCAGAGATCCTAATACAAATACGAGGCCCGACAACGGGAAGACAGCCTCTTCCCCAGAAGCTGAGTATCAGAGATTAGATCAGGCACACAAATGGTATGAGGGGGTAAAGAATCATAAAAGGAAGAGTCATCCTGAGAAAAAATGTCCTAAAAAAAATCTATCGAAAGGTACTTTCAAGCAAGGCATCCTGCCGTGTGACACAGCCTGGGGGGCTACTCGGAGTAAGGGGCTGGGACGGTGGTATTCTAGGCCACAGTGAGATAATTATAGAAATTGAGAATAAGCATTTAGAAACTTTTATAGCAATTTGGCAGAGTGATTTTATGTCTGTTGAATCTAATAATTAAAAAATTGGGGCTTATAAAAAATTCCTTAAAGCCATCAAAATGAAGAAGTGTTTTGATAGGTGACAAGCACTTACATGACAAGGTCGCAATCAGTCAGGATAAAGAAGCCCTGGCGTTCTATCCCATAATGGAGGGTTTCCAGGGGCCGCTGCGTGGCCAGAAGTGCGAGAGGCAGGGCGCATCCGTGCTGGAGCACTTCCGCCTTCTAAGGCCTTTGGCAAAAGTTGAAACCACTGCCAGGATTACCATCACACAACTGTTGCAGTTGCAAGTTGTATTAAAAATGTGCACAATGGCTTCTTTGGGTAGAAACTTTTATTCACCATTGCAAGACGTAACAGAACAAAAGCCTCTGAGAAAATAATTGAGAAATTATGTCACATTCTCCAGAAATCTGTATCCAAGACACTGAGACAGCCAAATTCCAGAGCACTATGAAGAATTTCTGAGGATGTGCTAAGTAAAATAAGCCAGACACAAAGGACAAATATGTTTAATTCCACTTATATAAGGTACCTAAACTAGGTAAATTCAAAGAAACCAAAAGTAGAACAGAGGTTCCCAGGACCTTGGGAGAGAAGGAAAGTGGGATTTAATGTTTAAGGAGTACAGAGTTTCTGTTTGGGATGATGAAAATTTTCTGAAAATGGACAGTGGTGATGGTTGAAGAACATTGTAAATGTAACTTAATGCCCCTGAGCTGTACACTAAAAATGGTTAAAATGATAAACTTTATGTGTATTTTACCACAGTGAATAAATAAGAATTCCTAATAAATAAGAATTTCCAAGTACTAACCACTTATTTAAAAAAACAGAATAGCTTCCAATAAAGCAGCCTTTTCCTGCCTGGGTGAACACCAAAAATAAGTTAGTTATTGAAAGCACAGGGGTCATCCCATTTGGGTGCAGTTGTTGTGTTTTATAAACCAGAAATATACCTTTTGCTCATAGGGAAAGCCTGGGGAGTTAAAAAATGTTATTTTAAAAGGCAGTCAACAATTCTATCAGTATTAAAACCTTACTGATTTGTATCATTTGACAATTCCTAATCATGCCATCTTACTGAAATGTTCCCCACTCCCATGTAAAATCTGTCTCCTGCCCATTGTCTGAACTGACTCATCTAATCAAAGTGGCAGGGCGACACAGTCAGCCTTCGTGAGCAAACCTGCAAACACACAGCTGAGGAGGCTATCATTCCATAAAGACACACTCTATTTTTAAGATTTATGAGTAACAGTTCCATTTAAGGGTCTCCAAGCAAGCTCTTGACAAACCCTTCTCCATAAATTTCTATGGTTTTATATTCTTCTGGGACTCGTATCTTTCTCCATCCCTCTGGCTCCTTGTTAGAGACAATGTTCTCCAAGTAGCCATTCACCAGCTTCTCCTTTCTCTATATGTTCTCTCTTGGCAATCCCATCTACATTCTCCACTTTAGTAAGTCTAGTCTTTCTCATTCAGATTCTGACCTTTTTCTCCCCAGCTCCAGTTTCCATTTGGACTGCCTTTTATACAATTCTGCAGTGATGGCCCACAAACACTTCAAGCTTGGCATGATCAAACATTTATCATCCTATCCTCTTCCTGTGTCACATGCTTCTGCGCACAGCATCACCACCATCCTTCCAGTCAGTCACTCAAGCATGGAACCTCCCCAATATCTGGTACATCCTTCTATGTTATTCTCTGCCTTCTGCTTTTCCTTCCATCTGGCACGTTCCCTGTCCATATGAAGTGTCAGAAACCAGTTGATCATTCTCTGCAAACACTAGAATGTTCCAAGGACCTCAAATCCCCAGAAACCAGAGGTTAGTTAAAAAGCATAGGTACGGGAAGCTAGAACTTGGCTGGAATTCATTAATGAGCATCTGGAAGTTAGAAATGCCCCACATCTCTGCTGAATCTATAGACATTACCCATATTACTTAAAGGGGGAGTGACACTTACAATACATCCCCCTAGCATTGTAAGATGGAGGTCAGCACCACCACCAGAAAAAGCTGGAGGAGTCGGAAACTCTGCAGGGTAGGATGGAGGCAGCTATTCAATCTTTCATCACATATTGAGCATCAGTTATGTGCCAAGCACTTTACTGGGGAACTAGAGACACAGAGAACCAAGCCACGTCCTTCAAGGAATTCCCAGACCAAAGAAGCACACAAAATTATAATAGAAGGTGAAGATATAATAGAGGGTGAAGAGGGTATATCTTCAGTATATCTTTACTGAAGATATATTCAGTAAAGATATACACAGGATACCGAAGGGCAGGGTAAAGGGTTCCCAATATTTCTGGGAAAGTGGGTAACATCGTAGAGATTGTGGAAGACTTCATAGAAGCTGTTATCTCTGAGTTTTGAGCTGGGTTTTAAAGGATAAGGAAAGAGTGCTTTAGAAGAGAAGGATCTTCCAGGAAGAGGAGCCACTTATGCAGAGTGAGGGTCTGAGTGCACATGGGTTCTAGGAACTGGCTGGCATTACAGCATAGCTGTGAAGGGCCTTGGCAGAAAACACCGCTAAAGAGGCAGTCAGGTCCAGGATCACACAGAACTTTGTACAGCAAGCTGACCCACACCCTTGACCTTCTCCTGTTACCCAAGAAGCAAGGATTACAAATGCTAATTAGCCCTTAGAGGTGGAGGTGGACTTGCATATTTTCTAGTCCAGTCCTCTCATTTCGTAAGTCAGGAAAGGAAACACAGGGAGAGAAAGCAACTTGCCCAGGGCCTTCTGATGATCCTTGCATATTACACCTTCTCATTCAACAAATATCCCACACACAGAGTTGCTGCTAAGAGCTCACCATGTAGAATATACCCCATGACATGAGGGGAGTGAAGACAGCAAAGTACCTCCTCTAGGGCACTCCTCTTGAAAGCAAGCATGAAGGAGGAAATCATCATTTGCAGAAAGAATAGATTTGCAGAAAGAATAAACTGCACAGAGACACTAAGAATAAAGGCCTTTCAAAGGCAAACCTGCTCCCTGTGAGTCATCCCAAGCCAACAGTGCCAAACCCAGAATGTGCTAGCAGCACTTCCAGTGCTAATATCCCTAACCAGCCATAAGACAAACAGTTAGCCTTAATCATAACCAAAAACTAATGGTCAAATACAAGCACATAATCTCTACTCTCAAAATGTGAAAGGGTCACTTTACACTTTGTTTGTGTGTTTGTTTCAGGGGCAGCAAAAGGGGTTCTTAGCACAGTGTGAGGGTCTCCAGAGACAAGAAGCTTATCCTAATTAGATACAGTGAGAGTGTAATCAAGCACAAAATTTGGATCTAGATGGAGCAAGGTTTGAGCAGCTCACTCACTTAACGGGACTCTGAGCTAATAGCTTACCTCTCTAAGCTTCCCTAAACTGCCTGGCACACTGCCCAGAGAGTCACGGGCTCCCCTTGCACCTGCCTTGCCTCTGTAGTACAACAGCAGTTGCAATGACTCCCTGTTCTGTATCTAGCCCCTCCCCACTCTGACTCTGGGCTGGCCAGGCGACTTATTTTAACAACAGGCACTTGGCAAATGTGACACAATCAGAAACCTGGAGAATGTTTGTGCATTGGAGTTTTCCACTCTTCCGTAACCCATGGGAATCTTTAACCAACACCATGTGAACATATCTGAGCTAATAATCTGCTGGATAATGAGACATGTAGCTAAATCATCATTGTCCCATCTGACAATAAGCCAACCACCAGACATCATAGTGACCATCATAGATTATTGGGCCTCAGCTGGGCCAACTCACTCTAGAAGAACCACCCAATCAAACCACTAATCATGAGAAATAACAAAGGCTTGCTCTTTTAAGTCTAAATTTGGAGTTACTTTGTTATGCAGCAAAAGCTGACAAGTATACTCCGTAAATGTTAGAAGCTCCCTGGTTTCTAGCCTCAGGTCTCTCCTTACTCAACATGACAGAGTGATACATTAACACCAAAATTATGACTCTCAAAGCTATAGCCCCAGAATGTTCTCTCTTGTCTATGGCAATTTCATCTTAGGTCTTTTAGGTGACTCAAGTCAAGAGCTCATACTAGGACTTCCGGCCAAGATGGAGGCATAGGCAGACGCACTGTGCCTCTTCTCACAACCAAATTAAGGACAACAAAGATTTAGAAACAAGAAAACAACCAGAACTCAGAAAATCAAACTGTTTGGAAGTCCAACAATGATTCATCCAGACCGGTAAGAGGGGCGGAGTCACGGCAGGAAAAAGCGGAGGTGTGAACGGGCATGCAGGCAGCAGCGGCTGGCAGCTCCCAGGTGCATAGGCGGTGACTAGCAGACCCCGGGCACGGGGTGGCAACTGTGCAGACCCAATGAGGCCGCACAAGGCAGCTGGCTGACCGGGTGGTCCCACATTCACGCGCAGATAATCCAGGCAAAGGGGAAGCAGTGAAAGGAACTGGAATCTGAGAGTGAGTAAAGCAACCACCATTATCTCCTCTCAGACCCCGCACCCACATACAGCGTCACTACCCAGCGACTGGGCTGTCCCGCCCTGGGGAACACCTGAGGCTCCACCCCTCACTACGTAGTAGCCGCGACTAGACAAAACAAACAAACAAAAAAAAAAACCAGAAATGAAAATGGCTCAAACCGGAGAACAAATCAAAGCCCCAGAGCCAATTTATCTAAGTGATGAAGAGATTGCCAACCTATCAGATGCACAATTCAAAACCCTGGTAATCAGGATGCTTACAGAATTGGTTGATTTTGCTCACAAATTAGATGAAAAAATGAAGGCTACAATAAGTGAAATGAAGAAAAATGCACAGGGAACCAATAGTGATGGAAGGAAAACTGGGACTAAATCAATGGAATGGACCAGAAGGAAGAAAGAAAACAACCAAACAGAAAAGAATAAAGAAACAAGAATTCAAAAAAATGAGGAGAGGCTTAGGAACCTCCAGGACATCTTTAAACCTCCCAACATCCGAATTATAGGGGTACCAGAAGGGGAAGAAGAAGAGCAACCAGTGGAAAACTTATTTGAACAAATAATAAAGGAGAACTTCCCCAATCTGGCAAAGGAAATAGTCTTCCAGGAAGTCCAGGAAGCTCAGAGAGTCCCAAAGAAGTTAGACCCGAGGAGGAACACACCAAGGCACATTATAATTACATTACCCAAGATTCAAATGAAGGAGAGAATTCTAGAAGCAGCAAGGGACAAGGGGACAGTCACCTACAAAGGAGTTCCCATCAGACTGTCAGCGGATTTCTCAAAAAAGACCTTGCAGGCAAGAAGAGGCTGGAAAGAGGTATTCCAAGTCATGAAAATCAAAGGCCTACATCCAAGATTGCTCTATCCAGCAAAGCTGTCATTTAGAATGGAAGGGAAGATAAAGTGCTTCTCAGATAAGGTCAAGTTAAAGGAGTTCATCATCACCAAGCCCTTATTTTATGAAATGTTAAAGGGACTTATCTAAGAAAAAGAAGATAAAAAATATGAACAGTAAAAAGACAGCAAACTCACAGGTATTAAC